>SJYC01071501.1:34-15155 GCA_006408675.1 Madoqua kirkii
TGCTTTTGTAATACAGATAGTTTCCAAAACCCTAAAGTTGTTAGTGGGTCCAGTGACTAAACGTATCCAAGAAGCTGTGATTGGAGCAAAACAAGTCGCAAATCAAGATGCGGGTAAAGGTGGCCAAAGCGTGGAGCCCCACATCAGCCGAGTGCTGCCACCACGGTCTCCCCTTGGCCCCGGCCCATGGTGCTTGGTAACGCTGCCCCAGCACGTCTCACGGAACCCGTGTTCACACTGCTCTGCACTAGCCACACTATTTAATTTTGTCTTAACTTCACCTCTGGGTTCCAGGCTTGCTCCTCTCCTAAAAAAGTTTTAAATCCTTTCCCCTATTTCCTACTCATAATCTTCTATTACAAAAATCAACCTTAGAAGACAACCAAAAATCCAAGAAAAAAATTGTCACACAATTACCATTTAATCAAATTAATGTTCTATTTAACATTTGTCCTTGTTACCATCTTTCCTAAAAGCCTACTCAGTTAGTACATATTTACAGTAATACTACTATGGACTTTTCATATTTGACACTTTAACCTGACATTATGCCATGCACATTGTTCCATTTTGTTTTCTTACCTTTCCTTGTGTCCATTCCCTCCCACTCCCAATATAAAAAGCCTGATATATTCTAACTCCACTCAATTCTCATGAAATCACATGCAAATATAGATATTCCTTGATCATTGTTTTGTAAAAATGGATCACACTATATATAGTTCTCGGCTCTTTGCTTTGCTTTTCTAAATGATACAGCGTGGATATACCTCTAGGTTAACAGATCTAGATCAAATTCATTCCCAAATATACCTGTCAAAGATGACCGATTCATAGTTAATTCTGGCTCCACTTATTGACGGACATTCAGACATTTTCCAGTTCCTAGCAATGACATTGCAATACGTATTCTCATATGTGAATTCTTTAGCATGTTTATTTCTTCTGTAGAATATGTTCCTAGACTGTTAGGTCAAAGACATGTGTAATATAACTTTGAGGGAGGGGAGAAGTCCACGTATCATGCAAGAACTTGTGTTCCCTTCAGTGGAAGCATGGAGCTTTAGCCACTGGACTACCAGGGAAGTTTCCTGTGTAATTTAAATTTTAATAGATGTTGCGAGATGACTTTCCCAAAGGTCAGAGTCCCCTGTTCTCACAAGTTTATTTGCACTTGTCTGTGCAAATGTTCCAAGAAGTAGTGAAGCATGATAGTTAATGACAGAAGCTCTGGAGCAAGACTAGCTGGCATGACGCCTAGCTCTTCCATTACAACCTGTGTGACCTTGAGCAAGTTAAGTAATCATGTGGTATCCCAGTTTCATAGCTGTAAAATGGGGATAATAACAGACCCTGCCTATTATTGATATGTGTAAAGTGCTCTGGCACATGGTAAATATTCAGTAAGGGTCAGCTACGATTATATTTGTGATGAATTGGAATATTAATATGATCAACTCAAAATATTTCCCCTAGTGTTTTTATTGTTTGTCATAAAGATATGGCACAGAAAACTCTCCCTTCCTTTCAATGGGAAACATCCTCAGCATTTATTAATACCAGCAGATCAAGATTTTTCAGCCATCCATAGCTATGACACATCATTTAACAGCTTTCTCAAAGTGTTCTGAAAGTGTATCTTTCTGTCTGTATCTTTCTTGGTTAAATGAGCCCAGCCAGCTTGAGAGGGCAGTGTTCCTAAACTCTGTACGACAGCAATATCTCAAGGCCTTTGGAGCACAGAATTGCTGCCACCTATTCACAGAAATACCCAGAAAAACATTCTATTCCTCTACCTGATTTTCACTTGAGAGGATGTGAGTCTCTCTGTGTGAAAGGAATGAAGCTCCAGAGAAAAACACTAGCTTTTTGCAGACGACAGGAAAATGAACATTTTATTTTACGAAGCACTCACAGGGCAATCCACTCTGACTCTTTCAAGCTGTTCTGTTAGAGCGCACAGTGAACATTTCAAGCACATGTTGATGTTAAATTCCTGTTTAAGATGGAATCAAAAAATGGAAAGATCAAATATTTGGATATTTTGTTGTAGGTTACTTCTGTGATTTAGAGACAAAATGATAGTGGGCTTATATACAGGAAGCTTTTCTGATGCAATTTTCAAGGACTGTTCAGGAATCAGCCCACGTTCAATTCTACTGAACCCATCAAGCATTTACTAAATACTTACTACACACAAGGCACCATTGTCGACATTGGTAGGATGGATGCAGCACAAATTGAAATATGGCAGGATTAGGGCACTGTATGGCTAGCATTCTACTGGGGAAGAAGCTACCATGCAGGTGGTGCTAAGCTACACATTAGCTCTTCCTTGGCATTAAGTGAGAGAAAAGCCTGTTCAATCTAACTTAAACCAGCAAAATTAGCTCACATAATGAAAAGTAAGGCTTCCCTGGTGGTTCAGCAGTAAAGAACCTGCCTGCCAATGCAGGAGACTCAAGTTCGATCCCTGGGTCGGGAAGATCCCCTGGAGGAGGGCATAGCAACCCACTCCAGTATTCTTGCCTGGAGAATCCCGTGGACAGAGGAGCCTGGTGGGTGGGCTACAGACCATGGGGTCACCAAGAGTCGGACACAACTTAGTGACTAAACAACAGCAAAAATGAGAAGTACAAAAGTCCTGGTCTCAAAGGGGGCTTGATTCAAGGGCTCGCTGGGACCCCAGTCCTCTCAGCCTCTTCTGGGTCTGCTCGCCCAAGTATAGGTTTACTCTTGGATTCTATGTGAAGAGACGATGACTTCCCACAGCTCCAGGTCTATGTCTTCCAAGATTCAAGTACCACAGAAAATAGGGCTTCCTTTCCACCACAATATAAGTCTTGGATGTGATTTTCAGTGGCTTGAATTTGTTTGCAAGCTTAACCCTAATCTTATCATAATGGCCAGAGGGATGCCAAGCTGAAACTGCTCAAGACTCAGACCTCCCCAGACCTAGAGACAAGGATCAAGGCAGCACTTGCTGAAGCAAATAGACAGGGACTGGGACAATGGGCGGTTCCTCAGAGGAAAAACAAGCAGACTTCTATTACCAGGAATCTCCCCTGGTAACTTAGATGGTAAAGTGTCTGCCTACAATGCAGGAGACCCGGGTTTAATCCCTGAGTCAGGAAGATCTCCTGGAGAAGGAAATGGCAACCCACTCCAGTATTCTTGCCTGGAAAATCCCATGGACAGAGGAGCCTGGTGGACTACAGTCCATGGGATCACAAAGAGTCGGACATAACTGAACGATTTCACTTTCACTAAGGAATGATTCAAAAACAAGTACAACAGAAGGATAAGCATAGAATGATGCGTGCAAGCGTGCTAACTTGCTTCAGTCATGTCCAACTCCTTGTGATCCTATGGACTGTAGCCTGCCAGGCTCCTCTGTCCAAGGACTCCTCCAGGCAAGAACTCTAGAGTGGATTGCCATTCGTTGCTCCAGGGGATCTTCCCAACCCAGGGATCAAACCCACGTCCCTTATGTCTCCTGCACTGGCCGGAGGGTTCTTTACTAGTAGAGCCTCCTGGAAAGCTCTAGAAGGATGAGAGGATGGGTTAAAGACACACTCTGGCTTTAAGGATCTAAGAAAGAAGCATGAAAGTGGAACCAAGAGATGAAACAGAGTTCAAACCTCTTCCTATTTCGAGAATCTGTTAAGATGGGGATTGCTCTAGGACACACAGCTGTTGTGAAATGTTGGCAGGGTGTTCCAGTGCCCAAGGGTTCTTTCTGATCCTGATGTCAGGTGAGTGTGAGATCCAGATCTGCCCTTTGCATGACTTTGGGTCTCCTTTGTAATGTAGGGATAATAACAGCCTCTACCTCGTACGACTTCACATAGATCAAATAGGATGATGTTTATTACAGCACGCACATGTTTGGACTAGATCCCTAAGTCCTAAGAGACTGTATGTCTTTATATTATCTTTCATTTCCTTTTCAACCCACTGAAACTGAATTAAACTGAGTTGAATTTCATTTCCTCCTCATCACATGAATTAAACTTCTGTTACTAAGACTGTTAAATGAACTTCTAATGACTAAAAACAATGAATAAGTCTCAGTGTTTATCTTACTTCTATATAGAACTAACATTCTTGATCACCACTCTCTCCTTCTTGAAAGTGAAGTCATTCAGTCGTGTCTGACTCTTTGTGACCCCATGGACTGGAGCCTACCAGGCTCCTCCCTCCATAGGATTCTCCAGGCAAGAGTACTGGAGTGGGTTGTGGTTTCCTTCTCCAGGGGATCTTCCCGACCCAGGGATCGAACTCAGGTCTCCTGAATTCCAGGCAGACGCTTTAACCTCTGAGCCACCAAGGAAGCTCTTTAATCCTTTTCTTCCATTATTTTTCTTTATGTTTTGTCTTCCCATTGATACTCTTCTTCTTTTCTATATTCTCTGGATCCCCTTCTTTTGTCCACCTCTAAGATTTGAGGTTTTCTGAGAGTCTTTGTCCTTGTATCTGATTATAATCATGACTGTTCATTGTCCTTTAGAAAAATATTACCTTTCTAAATTAAAAAAAAATGTATTTATTTTTGGCTGTACTGGGTCTTTGTTACGGCACACGGACCTTCACTAGCTGCGGCGTGCCGACTTCTCATTGCGATGGCTTTTCTCATTGTGGAGTGTGGGTTCTAGGGCACGCAGGCTTCAGGTTTTGCAGCTCACGGGCTCTTGAGCATTTGCGCTTCAGTAGTTGTGGCGCACTGGCTTAGCTGTCCTGCAGCATGTGGAATCGTCCCAGACTAGGGATTGAATCCACGTCTCCTGCAATGCACCACTGGACCACCAGGGAAGTCTTCATCCTCTTTTGAAGGACTTTCTATGTTGTGGGAAATTCCCATATTTATATGGCAATATAAATTATATAGTAAATATTCCAATGTAGTAATTGGTATCCTTTTGGAAAAGGAAATGGCAACCCCCTCCAGTGAACATAACTGAACGATTTCACTTTCACTAAGGAATGATTCAAAAACAAGTACAACAGAAGGATAAGCATAGAATGATGCGTGCAAGCGTGCTAACTTGCTTCAGTCATGTCCAACTCCTTGTGATCCTATGGACTGTTGCCTGGAGAATCCCATGGACTGAGGAGCCTGGCAGGCTACAGTCCATAGAGTCACAAAGAGCGGGACACGACTGAAGCGACTCGGCATGCACACACGCAGGCGGTATCCTTTGCAACAAGAGTGCCAGCACACAATTTTGGTGCCATCAATCAGTTAAAAGTACATGAGGGTTAACTGTTAACAGAAACCCATAGCCTTTACTTATCATCCTCCAGGGTCCCCATCTCCTCAAGCTCTAAGCAACAACTAGTCTACTTTCTGTCTCCATAGATTTGTCTGTTCTGGACATTTCATATGAATAGAATCATCAAGTATTAATATGTGATCTTTGGTGACTGGCTTCTTTCATTTAGCATAATGTTTTCAAGGTTCATCCCTGCTGTAACATATACCATACTTCCTTCCTTTTTACGATCAAATACTATGCTATTGTGTGGATACATCCTGTTCTGGTATTTATTCATCAGTTGATACACATTTGTGTTGTGGCAGCTGCCACTAGTATGAATTCTGCTTTATTTGAGAGGTGAGAAATCTGCATCTCAGGGAAGTACCCCGACGAAGGTTAGGCAGCTAGAATGTGGCATAACCAAGATGCACACTCACCCTGCTGTACTGATGCCTTAATTCTTGTCTTAATCATTGCATTGTTGTCGTTTACCATCCTATGCAGCCTTATGAGCTCAGAGAAAGATGGGGAAGGGTCAATAAAACTCCCTTTGTAAATCTTTTCAAGAGCATGACTGAAATTTCGAAAATCAAGTAGGTGAAATTATCCAAAAAATATTTGAGAAATAAGAATTTTTCTTTTTCTTGGCCAAACTGCAAAAAGGATCTTAGTTCTCTGAACAGGGATTGAACTGGTGCTGCCTGCAATAGAAATGTGGAGTCCTAACTACTGGATCACCAAGAAATTCCCAACATTTTTAAAAATAGCAAACTAGAACTTCATTTCATTAGATTTTAAATCAATGTAAGTCTATGATGATTAAATATTAATATCCAACAGTTACATAGCACTTGCTATAAGCTTCTAAGAACAGTTCTGATTTAATTGTCACAGCAACTGTTTGCAGTACATGTGTATTAGTGTCTACATTTTGCAGATGAAAAACTCAAGATGCTGGGAATTTCAGTAACTTGCCCCACAGTATAGAGTTGGTGGGTTGTAGAGGCGGTATTTGAATTCAAGCAGTCTGACTCTGGATTTGGGCTTCTTAATCATTACCCTCATAAGCCAAACAAATATAACAAGCTAACATAATCAAAGCAAATAAAGAAAAGAATGATTATCAAATGTGTGGGAGGTAAACTATTTAAAAGTAACAGAAGAGGGACTTCCCTTGGTGCTCCAGTGGTTAAAACCTTGATTTCCAACAGAAGCAATTCTGAACAAGTTCTTTAAACGACCTTAAAAATGGTCTACGTCAAGAAAAAAAGATCTTTAAACATAAATGAATAAAACTAACAGACAATAACACAATATTAAAAAGCAATACATTGAAGTACAAAAAAAATTTTCTGTACCCCAGACAAGCTAAAATCAAATGGAAAACAGCATACAGAGAGAACGTATTCCCAGTGTATATGGAAGATAAGAATTAAGTCACATGAAATTTAACAAGAAAAATAGTATAAGGCCGAACAGAGAGAGACAAAAAAGACATAAATAGATTGTGTCTAAAAAGGAAATACTTGATAAACATGTTTAACTTTATTAATAATAAACGAAATGCAACTTAAACTCATGATAAAATTTTTTCCTACCAAATAAGAAAAATATACAGTATTGAAGAAGACCATCTAGCTTTGGCTATGGTGTACTAAATTGGCATTCTCAAACATTGCTGATGGAAGCATAAATTAGTAGTGCCTTTCTGTTAATTATCTTGCAAGGAAAGCCAAGAATCTTAAATACTCAATTTATTTGGTTCCTCTCCTGGGATTCCAGCCTAAGGAAGTAAGTGTAAATTTAGAAAAGCCTTTATGTTCAGTAACATTCATAACAACTCAAATGAAAAATACTGGAAACCACCTAAATACCTAACAATGAAGAAATAAAATATTCAATAAATACACAAGGCAGCCATTAAAACCATATTTACCCAATTATGTAAAAAGCTGGGGAAATATTCCTGTTATACTTTTAAATGAAAAAAAAAAGCCAGAATGAAAATGTATATTGATAACAAAATGTATACGATGGCAACTATTAAGGAACTCACTTACTAAAAAACTAAAGAGAAACATGTCAAATATACTAAACTGTTGAGGAGTATTTTGCTTTGCATTTTTTGGTATTTGCCAAATTTTCAGTTGAGTGCTGATTACTTTTACAATGGTGGGGGGGAGCGGTGGGGACTTTTGCTCTTAAAAACGGGTGAATGGCTTGTGTTATATATGTGTAAAGCTGACGGAACCCAGTTACTCCCGTCTCTCCCTGGCACAGCTATCTGACCCAGGGGAGTGGTGTGCACAGATCTCTTTGAAGAGCCAGCTCTGGAGATAAGGCTCCATTGACCTGTGGGCCTGCTGACTTGCTAGCAATGCCAGATAAGGAATTTTTAACACTGAAGGAAACTTCAGAGCCACTGGCTGGTTCCCATCAGGGGAGCCCAATCAGTGTGCTTTTTGTTTCCTCTGGTCCATGGCCCTGAGAATAAGCGAGATTACACAGTAGCTTTTGCACTCTGTCCAGGGCGCCAGGCTCCAACACTTACAGGGCTGGGGTGCAGTCGCTTTGCTGCAGAGGAAGGCCTGGCTGGAGGGACAGAGGAAAACGACACCCCAAGGTGGAGAACGAGGATAAGATCTGCAAACAAAGAAGCTCCTCTGGTTAATAGTTCCCAAAGCCTGAGGAACAAATAGAAATCTCGAGGGAAGAGTCGATCCAATGCAACTAGAAATTCCCAGGCCCGACCCCTGGAATTCTTACCGCTGCTCTCATTCTTTCACAGATCAGTCACTAACTGAGCGCATGGGATAAGCTGCATGCGGCTCCACGGAGGTTTTACTTACAGGCCCAAACAAGCTAATTTGGGGGACAGGCAATTAGACCAAACGGTATAGGATGCTTTGGCTGTGCAGTAAGGGGCATCTTTAAATGCTGAAGCAGGCTTTGGGGAAGAAAGTTGACTCTAAAGTAGAATCTTAGAAGGGGAGGTAGCTTGATGAAGGGGAAGGGAATGGAGAGGAAGGATCTCCTGAGCTAAGGAAATGGCTAAGACCAGCAGGCAAGAGAGACAGAGAGCATCTGAGGAAGCTGAAGACGTTTGGGCTGGAAGATGGGAAGAGGCGAAGGGATCTCTTCTTGTTTCCCTTAGACCAAGTTACAGAGAAAGGTGAAAAGAAAAACAAGAAAAATATATTTGCAAAAGCCTTCCTCTTCTTCGGTTCAAAACTTTGCCCTTTGTATCCATCCCAGAGTTCGCTGATAACAGCTGATCAGGTTAATAACAGCTGATAACCGCTAAGGGTTAATAGCTGTCTAAACCCTTGTGCCGTTGTTTCAAGGTTGCAGAGAAGGGACAGAGGCAGGTGGAGGCTGAGGTCTGAGATCCATATCAAGGCTGCTGCCGCAATCACACAGAGATGAGACCAGGCAGCCCAGCCAAAGGTGATCCACGTTGCCTTTTAACACTGCAACTGTAATCATTTTCTGTCCCAAGGGGCCAGTGGTGGGGTGGAGATGTCATTCAGTCATTCTGCATATGCTGAGTGCATCGTGGATACTCAATGGTGTAATCCACAGACTCACTGAGGAGGAATGCACGCAAACATGAATGGTTTATATATGTGCTTGTTCTGAGACAAGAATAGGTTAGAGGGGCACAACAGACTTTTATCAAGTCCTTATTATGTATGACCTGGGTTCTGTCCCTGGGTCAGGAAGATCCCCTGGAGAAGGAAAAGGCAACCCACTCTAGTACTCTTGCCTGGAAAATCCTATGGACAGAGAAGCCTGGTAGACTACAGTCCATAGGATCACAAAGAGTCGGACACGACTAAGCGACTTCACTTTCACTATTATGTATGAGGCACTGTGTGTATGTGACATGCTGGGGTGAAAAGATGAAAAGCAAAACCCAAAAACACTTCTCCTCAGGGTCTACTAGCCCATGAATACATGTAGTGGAAAGAAAAAAAGATGGAAAATGAGCAGTGGGATGCAATTTAAAAGTAAATGTTTCATAGGACTTCCCTGGTGGTACAAGGTTGAGAATCCACCTCCCAGTGCTGGGGATGTGGGTTTGATCCCTGGTCGGGGAACTAAGATCCCATGTGCCTTGGAGCAACTAAGCCTGAGTACTGCAACTAGACAAGAAGCCCCACGTGCCACAGTGCAGAGCCTGCATGCTGCAACAAAGACCCAGAGCAGCCAGGGAAAAAAAAAAAAGAAGAAGACAAAGGTTTTTTTTTTTTTTTAAAGTAAATATTTCATTACTTTCTGAACTTATTAAGATAGATCCATTGGCTCTCTGTCCTGTTTTGAACAACTCATGAAGAGTGGAGTTGAATAATGGATATCTCACAGCTCCTTCACAGATGAGAATACACACAAAAATATGGTAGGGTCAAAAGGATATGAAGCCAGGGAGCCCTGAGTTTGACCTTGAGGCTGCAGTCTCTCAACCTGTGTCCTTGTCAGTTGACTAACATTCTCGGAGCCTTGGTCTTCACATCAAAAACACATAGCAATAGTGCGGCGAGTCATACTGGTGGCCTCCCCAGAGACAGGGTCCGTCCTTTGGGCTGTCGGAAGCTCTCCCAGTTTTGTTTGGGGGAGGAAAGTACCTAAACTACGTGATGGTTCATGAGCGGTCTAATGCAAAGGTTGGCAAACTTTTCCGTAGAAGGTGAGATAGCAAATTTTAGACTTTGCAAACCACTGAGTTTTTTGTCAAGCTCTGCCACTGAAGCATGGAAACAGTTATAGACAACACATAAATGAACAAGTGTGGATATGTGGCAACAAACTTTATTTACAAAAATAGACAGTGGTCCAGGTTTGGTTGTTGTTTCCCCATCCCTAGTCTAATGAAGCTCCCTGGCTTCACTCCACCTTGGAATCCTATTTCCTACTTTGTCCACTTATTTTGAAGCTAAAGGTATCCATCTGATCTAGTTTTGGCCAATGATATCTAACTAGAAGTCTAGGCAGGGGGTGGGGGGTTGGGGGTGGGAAAAGTTGTTGTGTTCCTGATAAAATGGGGACTCATACAGGAGGCCCTAGGCTTCCTTCTCGATTGTACCTTGAATGCGGAAGTGATATCTCGTGCTGATGCAACCATCTTGCAATCATGAGATGACAAGCATAAGACTAAATGCCAACTTTCTGAGGAGAGTGATGCAAAAAAAGAGACTAGTTCCTTGATGTCAATCACTTAGATGCTGAATTGATGCCAGCACCAACTACTGGATTTCGAAATCCCTAACCTGTTAAACTACTCAGGTTAGATTTTCAGCATTTTGCAACTAAATCTCTCCTTAAGTAATTTTAACATATCACAGTTTATTGGGAATATGAGATTAATATGAAAATCACATGATAGATGCTCAATAAACAACGCTTCTCTTCATATTTCATTTCACATAAAATTGATACTATTATCTTTGTGATCAGCATTGTTAACATTTTGTACAAGCTCCTTTCAAAGGAATATTTTTCAACACCATCTTTAGTTTCACTCTAATTTTAAATTTTCAGGGTCTCAGAAAGATGAGAAAAGGGAAAATCTAAAAAGGATATCTAGTTTACTAGCAGTCTGATCTGAAAAGATCCCAGGGAACTGTCAAATAATTTGGAGCAAGGAACTCTCCCTGGTAAGTACTAATACAAGTGTCCTTCTGCGTTCCCTTCCTCCGCTGCTTGCCAAGGTTCTCATACCTGCCTGGCCCTGACTTCAGGTGCGAAGATAAGAAGCCCAGAGGGTGCCCTGCGCAATGAGACCCTCAGTAGATGCTGTTCCATTTTCCTTTCCTCTCTTCTCCATGCCATGCACTCTCACAGTCTTCACTTATTAAAGGATCAGACCCAGTGTACAAAGGAGCCCCAAGAAGAAGGTGCTCTAAGACTGAAAGAGGAAAAGATTGAGAATGATTAGTCCGGGACTGGGAGTCATAAGGAACAAGGGTTAAGAAATGTTCAGAATCAGCCAGTTCAGAAACAAGTTTCTAGGAAGCAAGTTTCTGGGAATCTCTCTCTCTTAAAATAGTGTAGTGTGTGTGTGTGTGTGTGTGTGTGTGTGTGTGTGTGTGTGTGCACGCTTAAGGTACCCATACAGAGACAGATAGTACCCTATACATCATACAGAGACAGTACCGTATACATGGTTTTGGGTGTTTTTTAAATATGTATTTATTTGGCTGCACTGGATGTTAGCTGCGACACTCTGTTCTTTGTTGAAGTAGGTGAAATCTTTAGTTGCAGCATCAGACTCTTAGTAACCGCACGTGGGATCTACTTCCCTGACCAGGGATCAAACCTGGGCCCCTTGCATTGGGAGCATTCATTTTTAGCCACTAGACCACCAGGAAAGTTCTTCCAATTTATGTTTCTGAAAGTACGAGTCAATGGGTGGATGTGTAGATGAATTATTGGCCGCAGGGATGGATATTGTGAGCAGTAAGCAGCAGGAGTCTGACTCTCTTGTTTGGAGTGCTTCATGAGAACTTTTCAAATTCCCTGTGGCAACTGCTCAGTTCTATGATAAGATGAAATCAGCCACAGACTGTATGTAAAGGACCTCAGAAGAATGTTTCCCAATAAAACCTAACTTACCAACTCAGATGGCGGTTCAGATTTGACCTGTGGTCATAGCTTGCTCATCCCTGCCCTGGACTCTGTCCTCACCTGGGGATGCCCCCTAGAAATGCAGCAGCCATTTTGCTACCAGCCTGAAGATGGAGATGGACAGGTGCAGATAAAAAGTCCTCAGTCTTTAATAGGAGCCTCTGCTCCTGATACATCTATAACCCATCCTCATTCTGTGCTTCTTCTGAAATAGGCAATTTTTGTTTTTATTATATACATTCAAGTGGGCTTTTCTCCTACTTGCAGCCAAGAGAATCCTAGCTGCACACTTTCCTAAACGGAAAAGCTCTCCCTTGTCTATTTCCTTCACTAGGTTACAGTGGATAGTAAACGTACTGAAGCCTGGTAGTAGTAACAGAAAGAAGGGGAAAAAAATGCCTCCTTATTGAAGAGCAAGAATTCACTTTGCCTTACTTGAAATTTACAATTCTTTAAGAATTACTATGCTGCTAAATACCCTGAACTATCACTGGTCTGTGAGACCTTTGTTTAGAGAGATTTAAAGATGACTGGACATTACTTTTCTGACCGTATAGTCAAAAGCTATGGTTTTTCCAGTAGTCATGTACAGATGTGAGCTAAACCATAAAGAAATCTGAGCACTGAAGAATTGATGCTTTCAAACTGTGGTGTTGAAGAAGACCCTTGGGAGTCCCTTGGACTGCAAGGAGATCAAACCAGTCAATCCTAAAGGAAATCAGTCCTGAATATTCATTGGAAGGACTGATGCTAAAGCTGAAGCTCCAATGCTTGGGACACCTAATGTGAAGAGTCAACTCATTAGAAAAGATCCTAAGGCTGGGAAAGACTGAATGCAGGAAGAGAAAGGGGATGACAGAGGACGAGATGGTTGGATGGCATCACCAACTCAATGGACATGAATTTGAGCAAGCTCTGGGAGATGGTGAAAGACAAGGAGGTCCGGTGTGCTGCAGTCCATGGGGTCACAAAGAGTTGGACATAACTGAGTGATTGAACAAGAACAACCAAAGATGACTGGAATATAGCTCCTGCTGTTGTTTAGAGGGCTGACTTCACTGAGCCACTCATTTTTTCTGTCCTGCATCTATCTCTTCTTGTTTCATATGTGTAAATTTTATTCCTATCAATTTAGAGAGAGAAGTTCTTTTATGGCAGGAAACTTTATAAACCTCACAGTATTGGGCACTTAGAAGGTATACAGTACGTGTGTATGCGTGCACTTGGTCGCTCAGCTCTGTTTGACTCTTTGCAACCCTTTGGACTGTAGCCCACCAGGCTGCTCTCTCCATGGGATTTCTCAGGCACGAATACTGGAGGGGTTGTCGTTTTCATCCTCCAGGGAATCTTTCACCTCCCAGGGACTGAACCTGAATTTCCTGTGTCTCCTGCACTGCAGGCAGATTTTTTTTTACCCACTGAGCCATCAGGGGGAAGCCTGGTATACAGTATATGCATTATTAACTCAATTTTTAAGAGTCTTTTCATGAACATATTACAGAATAAAAACAATTTGGGATCATTTTAAATGGCCCTAGTCTGATTTAAGCTCCCTATTGCAAAAATAATAAATTTTCCTGGACTATCTGGAAAATGTTTTTTTGTTTGTTTTGTATTGACTTGATTTACAGTTTGTGTTTCTGATGTACAGCAAAGTGATTCAGTTACACATATATACATGTATATTCTTTATCAAGTTCTTTTCATTACAGTTTACTACAAGATATTGAACATAGTTCCCTGTGCTATACAATGGGACCTTATTGTCATCTATTTGACATACTGTAGTTTGTATTTGCTAATCCCAAGCTCCTATTTTATCTCTCCTCCCTGTTCCCCTTTAATAATCACAAGTTTGCTTTCTTTGTCCGTGAGTCTGTTTCTGTTTTGTAAATTACTTCACTTGTGTCTTTTTTTTTTCAAATAAAACTGTTCATATAATATTTGTCTGGCTTACTTCAAAATACATGATAATGTCTAGGTCCAATCATGCTGTTGCAAATGGTATTATTTTATTTTTTTATGGCTGAGTAATGGAAATGTCTCAGTTTTTTTTTCACATTCATCACTTTGGTGTTTTCTTGTGGAACTGATTTTTTTTTTTTACATCAAATATCTTCAGTGGAAGAAAGGACATTGCACACAAATATCATAAAAGCACTGCATATTACTTTCATTGGAAACTAATTTTCTGGACTGGATATGACTGGAAAGGATAGCAGTGATGCAGGATTATAAGACATAACATTATACCATACACAGCTGCAGACTGACACAAACACTGTTCAGAACAAGAGAGAGAGGAGGGGGAGGTGCTTTTCAGAGGGGCTCCAGGCCACTTGCTTCCAGGGCTGAAGGAAAGGGCCGCACACAGCATGGTCACTGACTCAGTGTCAGCAGTGAGTTCTGGTGGTCAGCCTTATCTTGATGCCCCATCTGGACGGCTCCTTTTGGAGGGAGCTCCAAATGAATACAGAGAAGCTATTTCTTCCCCTTCCTTTTCAGTTTTTAATACTGCCTTTTAAATTAATAAAGTAGCAGATTTTTTTTTGTAATATATAGTGAATAACCCAATTGCATTCAAAGAAATGCTCACCCCATCACTTCATGAGAAATAGATGGGGAAACAGTGAAAACAGTGTCAGATTTTATTTTGGGGGGCTCCAAAATCACTGCAGATGGTGGCTGAAGCCATGAAATTAAAAGACACTTACTCCTTGGAAGAAAAGTTATGACCAATCTAGGCAGCATATGGAAAAGCAGAGACATTATTTTGCCAACAAATGTCCATGTAGTCAAGGCTATGGTTTTTCCAGTGGTCATGTACGAATGTGAGAGTTGGACTGTGAAGAAAGCTGAGTGCCGAAGAACTGATGCTTTTGAACTGTGGTGTTGGAGAAGACTCTTGAGAGTCCCTTGGACTGCAAGGAGATCCAACCAGTCCATTGTGAAGGAGATCAGCCCTGGGATTTCTTTGGAGGGAATGAGGCTGAAGCTGAAACTCCAGTACTTCGGCCACCTCGTGAGAAGAGTTGATTCACTGGAAAAGACTCTGATGCTGGGAGGGACTAGGGGGAAGGAGGAGAAGGGGACAACAGAGGATGAGATAGCTGGATGGAATCACTGACTCAATGGATGTGAGTCTGAGTGAACTCCGAGAGTTGGTGATGGACAGGGAGGCCTGGCGTGCTGTGATTCATGGGGTCGCAAAGAGTGGGACACGACTGAGCGACTGAACT
>SJYC01071503.1:0-16313 GCA_006408675.1 Madoqua kirkii
CCCCGCCCCGCAAAAAAAAAAAAAAAAAGAAATACAGAACCCTTGTCTCCCAGTCACTGTGAGAGGGTAGGAATCTAACTTCTTGGTAACTGTCAAGTCAATTACCAAACACAGAGGCCAGTCTCTCCATTAACCTTCTCCAGTCCTTTCCCAGTAGCACACCCTAGGGCTTAAAAGTCCTCTTACCATGAGGTTAAGTGAAGTTGAGTTCAGTCTTTCCCTTGTATCACAAGTCTTGAATAAAGTTGTCCTTACCATTTTAATTCCATCCAGTACAATTTTTTTTGTTTGACAACATTTCCCCACTTTCAATTCACATAGTCAGTGGTGAAAGGGACTGAGGAAAGGAGGGAAAGACCGCAGGTCCTGGTGATACTGTTTAAGCCCTCCCCTTAAGCCACCACTGAAGCAACATGTACTCACAGCCCTCTCATGAGTGAAAGTCAACCTATTTCCTTTTTGCTGAATCCAGTGAGAGTTGAGAAGCTTCACGTTTGTCTTCATTTTTCTTTTCTTTTACATTTGGACATCTATGTAGTTGGTCAACTATTAAAAGAGCGAGCAGATCTGCAGTTCATGAAGGGAGACTGGAAATCAAACTTGCACCAGAGTCCAAACTTGGATCCTTATTTATGGAACCACCTGTCGTTCACCATCACCCCATGAAACCTTTTCTAAGTCATGTAGGAAAAGGCAAAAGAAACTCCATGTGACTAATGTCCAGAGTACTTCTCAAGACTGGAATGACCCTAGAAAAAACTAAGGTGAAATCCCTTCCCAAGGTAATAGAGGAAATTTTCTCTCAAAAGTCAATTGGGTTTCAGCCTGCAAGTCTCAAAAAAATAGGGTGCTTGAGAGGTGAGAATATTCATTACAGAGCATGAGTCTCTTGTAGAATGTCCTTCTCCTGGGACGCTCAGATTCCAGGCACCTTCTCATGTAATATTCAAAAGGGCAGCCACAGTCTTCTTTTCACAACGCCTCTGTGGTTGCCCTCTAGCTGCACTATAGCCTACGCAATCTGGCATTCTTTCTAGAACAGGAGGGAAGCTGGTGACTATTTTTCCTCATTGGTCCTAGGCGGGGAATGGGGTGGGGGTTAGACCATGAAGGGTTTAAGACTTATGGTCTCCACTAATAAAACTGGTAATGGAGCCCATCCTTTAAGAATTTGGAGAACATTAAAAGATTTGTGATGTTATAAGAATGTTCTGGCAAGTCCAAGGGCCAGTGATGATGGTGACCAAAAAATCAAACCTTCTGGTCCTGCCCACCCAAGTGGGTTAGCAAATGAGAGGTGTGGGCAAGGGTTGCAGCTCACTCTTGGGTTATACAGTTAGGACAATTTTTAAAAGATGAGAAAAGAAAAATCAAAGAAAATCTTCCTGGTTTTAATCTTAATGAGGTGGATAACTTGTTCTGTATTGTCCTCAGCCAGTTAATGGACGTCTTCACAAGAAGAGTGAGGAGCTCAGTTAGTTGTCTGATTCTGCCTGGGGTTTCAGAGTGTCTGTGTTAAAATGTGACTTGTAAGGCGAGCAGTCTCTACTTTCTTGCATCCTAGAAAACAAACTGGGTGCTGCTGCTGCTAAGTCACTTCAGTCGTGTCCGACTCTGTGCGACTCCATAGACAGCAGCCCATCAGGCTCCCCCGTCCCTGGGATTCTCCAGGCAAGAACACTGGAGTGGGTTGCCATTTCCTTCTCCAATACATGAAAGGGAAAAGTGAAAGGGAAGTCGCTCAGTCGTGTCCGACTCTTCGCGACCCCATGGACTGCAGCCCGCCAGGCTCCTCCATCCATGGGAGTTTCCAGGCAAGAGCACTAGAGGGGGGTGCCATTGCCAAAAACAAGCTGGGTGCACTCTCATTTAATTGTTTAATTAATCCTATTCCAGGTGATACTCTGAAGGTCTTCACATGCTGGTGGAAGGGTTTTTGTTTTGTTTTGTTTTGTTTTAATTGACTTTAAAAGAAGCAAAAACAAAAGCAGTAACTTATGTCTGAAAAAATAAAAACCCTGCCCTGCTGTGCCCCCTTCAAAAAAAGCATCTCCTGCAGCTCTTTTAAAGATAGTTTTGAATTAGCAAATGGCATAACCTGTCACTGAAGTTTAAAACTTCAAAAGGCAGGCCTAGGAATGTTCATCTTTAATTATGGCTCCACATAATTAAGTGTGGCAATCTGGTGATAACGCCTTTAAGTAATGACTCATAAAGAGATAAAAATGGAGGATGTGTTTATCAGCTCACAGCCTCCGCAGGAGCTGGCATCGCCCAGGTGCTAACGAGACACCTGTTGCTGGGGACACTGGAGAGCCGCGACTCGCCGGGAGGAGGAGAGGAGGGCTGTGTCCCTGCAGGCAGGCGGCTCTGCCAGAGCGGCTGTCAGGACACTCAGCTCCGCTCCGAGAGGATGTTTAAATACAAGCACACAACCAACTCCCGGTGTTTAAATAGATAAAAAAGAGAAATAAAAGAAAAAAGAAAAAAAATTTCTTTCCTCCCTTTCAAGGACACATTGTGGAACAACCTTTTAATTTTTAGATCACTCTGAATTTGTCTTCAGTGGCTGATACACTCAAATTCCTTTCTTTGCGGTTTTTCAAGCGGTTGCGTTGGGTGCACTCAAGGAACATTGTTTATGCTGCGTTTCCATTTGCAATTCTTTCTGAAGTTTTAAAGGGCTGTTTGCTCTCTCTTCAAAAATGAATCACGAGCTATTTCCATATGATAAAATAAACTTGTATTCTGGTGTTTTTCTGACTAGGTTGTCTAACATCTCGATGTTAAGAGATATGACTAGGTACATTTCTTCCATTCCAGGAAGGAGATATGGGGCGTTAATATCTGGGTTCCTATGGAACCTTAAACATGTATTAGACTTTGACAAGCCTAATGACCCAATAATGAGAAATGGAGACAGAACTGTTCCTCCTGAAGGGTGAAAGGTGCGATTGCTGGCACTCTCTTCCCTAGAGGGCTTTAGACTTGTCACAGAACAAACTCTTCACACTTCAAATTATTCTCTGTGGGCCCTTCAACCTTTGGCTCTAGGCAGGAACCACCACCAAGGAGCTGTTTGGCACTGAGTTTAAATAAACACGTGCTATATGAAAACAAGCTTTAACAGCATCTCAGAAGGATGCCTTGCTATTTCTGGAAATGGAAATTGCTCATGAACTTCACGGAGCATCAGAAGTTTTGGAAGTTTAAGCTCAGGGTAAACTATATGGGTTTTTATTTAATATATGCTCAGAAAAAAAATGTCAAGAGTGATGAATTATCATTTACGAGGCAAGATACATAAAGGACAATATTTGGAAAGAAGAATTATGACTAAAAGATTATACAGGCTAAATGTGAATGAGAGTCCCGACTAAAACTACTGGTAATAATTCCACTTTGAGTATTTGTCAAAAATTTGGCTAGCACAAACGGGCACACGTCATAGCCCAGAGTAAGGCAACTTCAACACAGAGTGCCCATTCTAAAGTCAGCGTCTCTGTGGGCAAAATAAATAGGACAACACTCGAATGCCACGTCTGATGCTCCCACCCCAGTCTCTCCAAAAAGAAAGAAGTTATTCAGGCTGGAAAGTGAATTATTATCTAATAGACGTGCATGCTCACTCACTCAGTCATGTTCAACTCTTTGTGACCCTATGGACTGTAGACCACCAGGCTCCTCTGTCCATGGAACTTTCCGAGCAAGGATACTGCAGTGAGTTGTCATTTCCTTCTCCAGGGAGATCTTCCCGACCCTGGGATCGAACCCATAGTGCCCTGTGTCTCTTGCTGTGGCAGGTGGGTTCTCTACCGCTGTGCCACCTGGGAAGCCCAGCTCACAGAGTGTCCGCCATCAGCAGAGCTACCAGACAACTATTCAACTTCCTGTTTAATTTTGCTTCCCTAGGTGTGCATTGCCCTATGAAAACATTTCAAACCTCCATTATAGAAGAGCACATGGGTGTTTAGACCTTGAATGGGTCTTAACTATAGACAACATTAACTTCATACTCTTTCAGTAACTAGTTTTCATACTCTTTATAAGAAATCATTCTGGTTGACATACAATTTAGATAATCTCTTGTAAAATTTTGCATTAGGCAGTTTATATAAATTTTTAGGAAAAATTAATTGTGTAAAGTAACATCAACTTGGATAGACATAACTTATTTTTATATTGACTTTTATATCCAGACTTTAACATTCATTTTGTATTTTAGGGTTGTTTATTTTGTTCATAAATTTTATTTCCACAAGAGGATTTCATAGTTTTCTCTTAGATACTGACTGCTTTCTGCCAATGACATCTTCAATGAAACAGCAGTATGTGTGTAAAAGAGAAAGATATGAAACTGTGAAGACCGGTAGACCTCCTTTGTGATAAGGCATGGGGAAGATGGTGACCAAAGGGTATTGGGAATACAGAAAACAGAAAAAAGATGGAATATGTGTGTGTTCATTTATAAACAAATTCTGCCTCTTTCCAGGATATTTTTAAATGTATTGTGGTATAGTAGTTTCCCTGGTGGCTCAGAGGTTAAAGCGTCTGCCTGCAATGCAGGAGACCTGGGTTCAATCCCTGGGTCAGGAAGATCCCCTGGAGAAGGAAATGGCAACCCACTCCAGTAGTCTTGCCTGGAGAATCTCATGGACGGAGGAGCCTGGTGGGCTACAGTCCACGGGGTCGCAAAGGGTCAGACACGACTGAGCGATCTCACTCCCAGAGTGGCTTTATAACGTTGTACTGGTTTCTGCCGTACGACCAGGTAAACCAGCCATTTGTGTACACATATCCCCTTCCTCTTGGGTCTCCATCCTACCATACCCCATCCTACCCCTCTGGGTCATCACAGGGCATCAAGCTGACCTCGCTGGGCTGTACTGAAGGCTCCCACTAGCTAGCTATTTCACACATGGTGGGGTATATTTGTCAGTCCTATTCTCCCAGTTCATCCCACTCTCCGGCCAGCCCTGTGCTCACATGTCGGTCCTCTACATCTGTGTCTCCATTCCTGCCCTGCCAATAGGTCCATCTGTCCCACTTTTCTAGATTCCACTTATATGCGTTGCTACTGCTGCTAAGTCACATCAGTCATGTCTGGCTCTGTGCGACCCCATAGACGGCAGCCCACCAGGCTACCCCCGTCCCTGGGATTCTCCAAGCAAGAACACTGGTTGCCATTTTCTTCTCCAACTCATGACAGTGAAAAGTGAAATTGAAAGTTGCTCAGTCATGTCCGACTGTTAGTGACCTCATGGACTGCAGCCTTCCAGGCTCCTCCATCCATGGGATTTTCCAGGCAAGAGTACTGGAGTGGAGTGCCATTGCCTTCTCCAATATATATGCGTTAATATACAGTAAATCCATTTTCTTTTGCAGAGAGGTGGATATACTTAGAATCTGCCACTCAGAGTGAAGTGAGAAAGAAATACTCTAGATTTTAATTTTGAAATTTCACAAAATTGAGATTTCTGGAGTTCAGAAAAGGAATATAACCCATAATTTGATTTTAAAAAATAGTTGATTCACTTCATTGTACAGCAGAAACTAACACAACATTGTAAGGTAACTACTTCAATTAAAAACAAAACAAAACAAACAAACAAACAAACACACAAAAATTGAAAGTGTTAAATTTGCGTTCTTTGACCAGGTGGTTTTTTCAGCTAGAAGCCTTGCTTTCGTTATCGAGTGCTAGCCTGTTTTTGCTGGAAACTGATCTACACACAGGAGAAGGCTCCACTCCACCTTCTGGATAAATGCTGTTAGTGGGGTTGTCACTTTCTGGTATAAGGGCATTAGTGGAAAGAGGGGTCTCTTAAAAGTGGAAGGCTTTTTTCTTTGACATGTGTTGAGAGCAGAGGAGGGTGGTTGTTGAAAGACTTGCTTGTATTGTATTCTTCACTGCACCTCAGATTTTCATGTTACAAGTTATGATTTATACTTTTCAAAGTCTGATTTGCATAATTTCTTGTGTTCTTGAGTTGCAGAGTCTTGCTCAGAAACTCTTTCTGGATAGGTAAAGTGTGTATGTTAGTGGTCTTTTGGGCTATACTTAGAAGAATAGGAGTTTGTCCTTTCTCATTTAAAGGCATGAACCTGTACTGTTATATGTCCCTTATATTAGCTGTATTGTGTTGTATTCTCAGCTCATAACAGTGGCCAAAAACTACTGAGTTTATAAATGCAACTCATTGCTTTTACTGGAGATATTTTTGACAGAGTTTTCACTTTTCCATTGCTTCTCATGAAAATCATTCTTTCTCTTCCTTTCAGTCACTTATGGTTTATATAGATATATAAGTGCTCATGTGTTCTCTCAAAAATAGGCCAAAAAGAAAACAATAAGCTCATTTACTAAGCATAATTGTACTGAAAAACTACAAGAAAGGTCCTGAAACATGTTTTTTAAAACTTTTGGAAATTTTTCAAATCGTGCTTCTGACACAATATATCTATAAAACAAAGCGGCATGTGTTAATATCTCTTACAATTCCATTTTTTAAAAAATAGGTAACTGATTTGTAGGCATCAAGTAATTAATTCCCAAATGGTTAATCTAATCTAGGGCTGTGTGCTAAGCTGTTTAAAGAACTTAATCTATTTCAATTTATGTAAATAATTATAAGCCCATGTAGAAGCTTTATTTTGGAGTCAGCCACAGAGGACTGACCCGTACTCAGATTTTAGAATTATTCATGAATTCTGGGGAAAATAGAGCCAAGGAAGTGGATACATCATTATTTTTATTATTCAAATCTTTCAAGTTCCTCTTCTGCTTTGTCTTCATTTTATTAAAGGCAGAATCATAAATGTTATCCTTGATAAAGAGTATAATTGAGAGTAATCTTCTTGTGCTTTATGTCATTCTTCTATAATTCAGAGCACTTTGTCTTCATGTTTACACTTTGGAGAGCTTTGGCCTTTTTGTTAGTGTATTATAAAAGAAAATCACTGCAGCACTGCTACAATCAAGCTTCTTTCTTCCAAGAATCCTACTTCACAAAATTAAGTGCTTAATCAAGTCATGTTTTGAGTACTCTGCATTTAAACAGTAAACTGAAGAATTGATTTAGAATTTCATTTGGCACATGAATGGATTTCCTTTCTCTGAACAGTAAAATAAAATCACTCTTTAGTGATCGTTACCCCCACCTGTCGACTAGCTTTCTATTCCTAGTAAGCTGCTACCATGGAGTTGGATTAATTTCTCACAGTATTTGATTAGCCATAGTGACGCTTTGCCTACATGTTTAGAAAAAGTTAATTATTGAGTTTTAGGTGATTGCAGTCATAGTTATTCAACTGAACATCCTATCTCTTCCTTATTAATAACTGTAACAAGCTGTATCACAATCCCTAAATTCTGTAAATATTTAAGACAATACTAAACAAGAGTGTATGTGAGAATCTTCATATATATACATGTATATGTACACACACACAAACACGCACACACATATGGGTTTTCCAGGTGGCGCTAGTGGTAAAGAACATATCTGCCAATGCAGGAGATGTAAGAGATGGGGGTTCGATCCCCAGGTCAGGAAGATCGCACGGTGGAGGGCATGGCAACCCACTTCAGCATTCTTGCCTGAAAAATCTTATGGGCAGAGGAGCCTGGTGGGCTACAGTCCATAGGGTCATAAAGAGTCAGACATGACTGAAGGGACTTAGCATGCATGCACGCATTCATATATAAATATATGCATAGGTGTGTGTGTGTGTGTGTGTGTGTGTGTGTAATGTGCGGCTTTACTAAGATTTTGATACTGGAAGGTAGCTAACTCATTTGTACTAGTGAGGTAACATGCAATGTTTTGAATTTTCTGGGACCATAGCTGTCACTGACCAAGGCAGAATGGAAAACAGGATTCTAGAAATGATTTTTTTTAACTAAAAGATCTGCTACCCTTAATGTATGTGTGAGGCTGGGGAAAGGATGTACAATTGTGTACGTGTTTTGTAGGTGTGTACCTATGTGTGCCTTCATGTGTGATGCAGAGAAAGATAAGAGGATGAGGGAAATCACTCTGGGGCTGCATGTTTCTAGGAATTCTTGCTGAAGGTATTATACTGAAAATGTTAACATTTTCATGTAACTTCAAAAACAGTGCTGGGAAGTGGAAGACTGAATATTTGTTCTCAAAAAAAGAATACATAAAATAGATCACTGTTTAATAAATTAAGGGAGGTGGGAGGAAAGGCATGCCTGGTGAGGAAACAAGAAGCTGAGGCCAGTGTGTGCCTGGGGAGAGTCAGCCGCTGCCTCTGACTGAGATGCGAAGAGCCGGAGATGCTCTGAAGGCAGAGGAACCTGGAACAGCAGGCAGGTTTGGTCCAGAGTCCTGAGCACTGTTGATTTCCATGTCAGGTGGCGTGCCGCTTCCATACCCAGAAAACTTCCCGATATCACTGAGGAGGAAGAGACGGCTTCTTTCATGGCTCAGAAGACCTCTGTACAGGAAAAGAGCAGGAAAAGGTAAGTGATGACAAACCCTTAATTGTTAAATATGTGTGCGTCTTTTCCTCCCGAATTCTAATCTGCTTTCCTGCATAGATAGCCCTCTCTTTCCTCTTTTAGATTTTCTTGTACCTTCTTTCTCACCAAATGAATTAAAAAAAAAAAAAAGTTTTACTTGTTCCCTTTGAAATTACTGATCCCATCAGTCAAGTGTTTGTGTTCAAGTGGGTCTGAAGAAACACTGAAAGAGAGCGAGAATTCTGGTCAAAAGCATCATTCCCAGCTCACTTCTCTCAGATCTCCTTCCTCCTCCAGCCTCTCCCTCTCCCCCATCGCTCAGACCCTCTCATCTTCATCATATTCCCCCTGTCTTGATCCTTGCAAACTCAGCTGAAAGACCGCTTCTGTTTTCTCCTTTCTCCCACTTATGCCAACTTGATCTGTGTCTTGCTAAGCACTGTGTCTCACGACACTCAGCCCTTCCATCTGCCCATTCTCCCGTTCTCCACCACAAACGTCCAGAAACTTCTCTGATGAGGGTCAGACTCTCCTTAAAGTTCTGGGAAATTGAGGAGAAAGACAATTCTCCAGCTATGAGCTTTGGGAAGAGATGAGCTGAGAACATGTATAACGAAATTAGGGTTGATTTGTGGTGGTTTAGTTAAATATATTTATATATCTAGTTTCCCCCAAGACTTACTTCCGTGTTTATGACCCTTCTTTCCCGCTTGAAATAACATGAGTCTGGCGAAACACTGAGATTTGCCTTTTGCCAAGACACTGCTAGGATAGAATTGAGGAAAGAAAATTAGAAAAAAACAAAACCTTCATTGACTTAGGAAACTGTTCATATCATTGTTGCATTTGTATCATTGTTGTATTTTGTATCATTGTCATGTTTGTTACATTTAAGGTGTGGAGGGATTCTTGGAGACCCTTTGTGAAAACAGAATCACTCAAATTGGTGTTAATAGGCGCATCCAAACTTGTGATTTTGATATTCCTCATAAGCCGAGAAAGGCCGGGCCTTATGAGCAATTGGACGAGCGTCCGGAGGCTTCTGCAGACGACGGCTCCATAAAGCGGTCTGGATGATGACTCAGGAAGATTGCCGCCTCCAATCTGGGGCCCACTATGGCTCAGGGGCAATGCTGATGTGCACATAAAAGCTACAGATGGTGCAGAATGGGTACTGTAAAGACAGCCTTTTCCTAATCATGTCACCATTTTGTGTCTGCCGATTTGGATTAGAGCCTAGATATTCAAAGGCGAGACTATAAATGCAAAATATTGGAAAGCGTGTCATCATAAGCCAGAGTGATCTTTAAAAAATTGCAATAAGATCACCCTAGTCACCCCACGTAAACACCTTCAGTGGCTTCCTAGGTGTTGAAGAAAGTATCTTTCAACCTGGTCTAAAAGCCCTGTGTGCTTCTCTTCAGGACCAGCTGCCCCAGCCATCACTCTACATGGAACCAGGTCTTCAGAGACTGTAAGGCTTCCATAGCTGCTGACACGTCCCTACTTCATGATACTGGACTGCGTTCCCTCTGCCTGGAATACTCTCAAATAATCTTCCCATGAGAGGCAGGCTTTGACTTGAGGGTCTCAGCTATTTTTTGTCATCTGCTTAGCAATGAATGTTATTAAGCAGCTTCTGTTTATCAGCTTCTCTCTTGTTTATGAATCTACCTCTTCCCCCATCCCTGAATCCACCTTACTCATGATCTAAAAGTAGAGTCTTCTAGGAATACATGTCCTTTCCTTCATATCTGAATGAGTCTGAGAGTGTTAAAACTGATCAAACATGATGTTTTAATTTTTTAGAATGTGCTTTCAACTCTAAATAGGACTTCTGAGCAACATAGTTTTATCTTGTTCTCCCCAGAATACTACAACGAAGCTGTGTCAACAAATGAGTTCCCTGGACCGATCCTGACATTTCTTTCTAAGCCTCTGTTTTCTCAGGTGTCAAGTGCATGCTCGCCCCTTGTGCTGACCTCAGATAGCCCAGGCAAGGGCCTGAGCCTGCCCCGGGGGCTGCCCCAGAGACACGTCCATCCTCACACGCCCCCGCAGGTGGTGCGTTAGGCGTTCCTTCTAATCTCTGTGACTACTGCCGCTCATTTTCCCCCACTGAGGGAGCATCTGGCTATTTATCTAAGAGAAGATGCTCAGGAAACTAGCATCTGGTCTCATTTAAAATCTTTCTTCATCTGAATTTGCAAGGAAAGCCTACATATGGGCAGAGTGAAGCAGAGCTGAGAATCAAGCTCAGGATAAAAATCATGAACACGGCACGATAAGATACCGTTCGATATTGTGACTGGTTTTCATTTTGTTCCATTGATAATGCATTCAGTACTGTGCAATAAATTTGGCAGCCGATATAATACACATGGGCTTCCCTGGTGGCTCAGGTCATAGAGAATCCACTTGCCATCCAGGAGACCCAGGTTCAGTATCTGGGTAGGGATGATCCCCTGCAGAAGAGAATGGCTGCCCACTCCAGTACTGTTGCCTGAGGAATTCCATGGACAGAGGAGCCCAGTGGGCTACAGTCCCTGTCTCAAAGGGTCAGATACGACTTTGCAACTAACTCACTAAAATACACATACACTCACAATTTTTAATTGATAGGATTACTATCCAGAAAACTGAGACAAAAGATAAAAAGTTCATTTAAATTTCTCTCCCTAACCCATTCACAACATTTTTATATCAGTGTTTAACTCAGCAACATTTTTAAAAACAGCTTCATAATCCAAATATCCAATAGTATTTTGCTCTTTATTTGTCCTTGGGTTTGATTTATCTTCTCATTTTTGTAAAAGATTTACTGTCATTTTTGAACACTTTAATATTTTGTCAGATTTGTTTGCTCCATCATTCCCCCGTTGTTTCTGTTGCTTTATATTGTAGTGGTTTTTTTTGTTTTCAATTTTTCTTTGGTCAGCTTCTTTTATAAACGTTATGATTGCTACTTTAATTTAAATGTATAAGAAAATTTAACTTTATGAATATATATTCACAGACATTGATATATGAAATTCTGGAAAAAGGCAGTGATCCATGAAATCTGAGTCACGGCCACTTTCCTATTAATATGAAAATATATATCAAAACGGTCTGATATCAAAGTGCCATTTTACAGAAGTATATACATAGGGAGGAAGGCAGTTTGAAAGAATGATTGCTACTCGTACTTTCTCAGAAATAGAAAAAGATTCACTTGCAAGCCTCTTCTGACGTCTGAGAAATCTTGAGAAATATGATGAACTGTACCCTAAGATACAGTTTTGTTTAGAAAGAGAAAATGATCAATGGGTCAAATTATTGCTAGTGCTTCCTTAGCCCCAAGAACAAAGAGTTATACTGTGGTGTCTTTCAGTTAAAGATGTTTTTGTTTCTTTATATAATTCATTGTGAGCATTTCATGAGAATTTCACTGAAGAGAAACGCGCCTGGGCAGCTCTAGAAATACAGAAGCAATGCTGGTTGAGAGCTTCCCTGTGTAATAATCTCCTGGGGCTTCATGAAGGCAGATGCCTGGGAGCCCATCCTCATGCATCTCCTTTGTGCTCACTCCTGCAACCAAGACCTTTGATAACTTCCAGAGTCCCATCTTAGCAAAGGGAAATCCTGAGACATGGGAAAGCTAAAGATTTGACTGGTCAAGGGGTCAGTCACTGGCAGAGACAGGACATTTCAAATTCAAAAATCTCTCATTTGAAATGTTTATTATTTTAAAACGTCATCACTCATGAAAACAATTCATTATTTTCAGTGAGGGTTTGTTGGGCATCGGTTATGCACCAGGTCATTCTGGGTGCTACAGGGACGAAAGACGGTTGCTCCTTGGAAGGAAATCTCTGACAAAACTAAACAGCATATTAAAAAGCAAAGGCATCACTTTGCCAACAATAGTCTTTATAGTCAAAGCTGTGGTTTTTCCAGTAGTCATGTACAGATGTGAGAGCTGGACCAGAAAGAAAGCTGAGAACCAAAGAATTGATGCTTTTTAAGTGTGGTGCTGGAGAAGACTCTTGAGAGTCCCTTGGACTGCAAAGAGATCAAACCAGTCCATCCTTAAGGAAATCACTTCTGGATATGCTTTGGAAGGACTGATGCTAAAGCTCTAACGTTTTGGTCACCTGTGGTGAGGAACCAGCTCATTGGAAAAGACCCTGATGCTGGGAAGGATTAAAGGCAGGAGGAAAAGGGGCAGCAAAGGATGTGATGGTTAGATAGCATCACCAACCCAAAGGACATTCATTTGAGCAAACTCTGGGAGACAGTAAAGGACAGGGAATCCTGGCATACTGCAGGATTACGAAGAGTCAGACACAACTTAGCAGCTGAACAACAACAGGGACAATGATAAACAAGACAGGAATCCTGCTCAGCAGTTTACACTTTAGGGTCTCACGAATGCACACCGGAGGGGAAACAAGTACACAAGCTATCATTTCTGAAGAGGGCAAGCCAGCATTCCAGAGAACTGAAAAATGAATGCCTCCCTCATTCCAGGAAAGGTTACCAAGTGCAGTGGAAAAGCGCAAGGCATGTCAAGGAGGTGAGGCTAAGAGGAAGAGAGAATAGAAGAAGGTGATATATTGCGATGAAGGATTTATCTCCGGCCATTTGATTCAAAGGAAAGGGGAGCTAGAAGTGGACATATAAACAGCATTATGTAAAAAACAGTAAGTAGTGAGGATGGACTGCATAGCAAAGGGGACTCTCTAAAGGCTCTGTGGTGGCCTAGTGCCAAGGAAATCCAACAAAAGGAGGGATATGTGTATTTGCTGTTGTCCGGCCACCCAGTCATGTCTGACTCTTTGTGACCCCGCGGCTGCAGCACGCCTTGCTTCCCTGTCCCTCACCGTCTCCCGCAGTTTAGTCACACCCGTCCATTGCGTCTGTGATGCCATCCAACCATCTCACCCTCTGCCTCCCACCTTCAATCTTTCCCAGCATCAGGGTCTTTTCCATTGAGTCCACTCTTCATATCAGGTGGCCAAAGTATTGAATGTATGTATACGTATAGCAGATTGACTTTGCTGTACAGCAGAAACTAATACAACATTGTAAAGCAACTATTCTCCAATAATTTCTTTTTAAGAAAACAAAGGAAAGGGCTAGTTAAGACAGATGTCAGAGGACAAAGAAGACTGAAGAAAGATTTTCAGAAGTCCTTTTCAGCAAGCAGGTTTGCATGGTTCTGACTGTAGTAGATACTATGATGATGTTTTTCTTTCCCAACTTTCAGTCTCTAAGAGGATGGATTCTCCCAGAGATGTATCACATATGGTATGTTATTAGAAATGATATTTTAATGGTCCAATGATGCTATTAGAAGTGATCCTTCAGCAACCTAAAAAATGATCAAAGCTCTACACCCACACTACTGGGCTGAATAAAACAAACACAGATTGAACAATTACAGGTAAGAGCTGTCAAAACTAATATACTGTGCTGTTAGAAATGAAGATAGTTGCCTCTGCACCTTAGGGGTAGCTAGTGACTAAAACAGCGTGTGAAGGTGTTTCTGGTTACCGGCAAGATTTTGTTCTTTGAAGCAATACACTTTCATAGGTATGTTTAGCTTTTAAAAAAAAATCCCCTTGAGCTGTACAGGGTTTCCCTAGTGGCTCAGAAGGTAAACAGAATGCCTGCAGTGTGAAATCCCAGGTTCAATCCCCGGGTTGGGACGATTCCCTGGAGAAGGAAATGGCAACCCACTCCGGTATTCTTGCCTGAAAAATCCCATGAATGGAAGATCCTGGCAGGCTACATTCCATGGGGTGGCAAAAAGTCAGACACAGCTGAGTGACTTCACTTTCTTTCTTTCTTGAACTATACGTGTGAAGTACTGGCATTTTTATATGCACACCATTATTCAATTTTAAAAAAATTTTAATGGTAAATGGAATAAAATCTGGTAAATAAGTTACATCAACATTACTGGTATAAAAAAAATTTTCAAAGAAAAGAATCTTTTTAATACCTGGAAATGAGTTGCTGTTCAGTCACTTAGTCATGTCCAATTTTCACGGCCCCATGGACTGCAGCATGCCAGGCTTCCCCGTCCTTCACAGAGTTTGCTCAGACTCATGTTCATAAGTCAACAATGCCACCCAACCATCTCACCATCTGTTGCCTCCTTCTCCTCTTGGAAAAGGAGTTTGAAACCTGCTGGGGTCCAGCCCCGATGGATCCAGGGTGATTTGAAGTTGGGGACGGAGTTGGCGTCCTTGGAAAAATACATATTTAGTTACAGATATAGAGAGAGATTAGAAACTGATAGTGTAGTAGGAAAATTAGTGGAGAAAAAGATGCTGAATAACTTTGTTTACATGAAATAGCATCCATGCTCCAGATGGGAATTCAGCCAGAAAAATGGGGAGCAAGAAAGAATGACATGGGGGAGTCAGTCTTTCCAGGAACTGATCCCACTTTTTAATTTTTAGGTTTTCTTATATACCTTTTGTTACATATAGGGATGAATACAGAGTCACGCGGGGGTCAGCAGTCCTGACCTTTATCAAAATCAGGTGCTTTACATAAAAAAAAGGTCTTAGGGGTTTTTACATCATCTTCTGGCCATGAGACCTGCTGATATTTTACAACTCTTTCTTTCTGATAACCAGAAAGCTTATTTTTTCCAAGGGTGTTTTTTCCTAAACCAGGCACCACCCTCCAAATCAAGTTGCATTCCTATAGGGTGAGGGTGTAGTGAGTTATGATCAAGAAAGGAATTTATTTAACTCAAGGTTAACATGATCAATCTTAAAGGTTAATACTTATTTCTCCTATACGCTAGTTATATTCATCATAAGAGCAGGGAATATGGAGATTTAGCAGCAAATAAATAAAAAAAATAAAAATCATTTTACCAATATTCCCCTTAAGACCTATTTAGTCTTAAGATAGTGATAAAGTTACATTTTTACATAGCAAGGACACAGTGATTTATAACAAAGCACAGTCGTCTATAACAAAAGACAGAATTCATTAATTCAAAAATTCTAGTATTACTAACATCAAAAACTACTATATTTCCTTTTCTGTATTCCAAATACATTGATTAATATATTCACAAGTGCCTAAGGATATGGAAGCCTGGCAGCAATCATTGGCTCAATAATGAGAAAAGCCCTATGCTAATTAAGACTTTCAAAATCCTCCAAAACTCTCTGTGCTGTTTATGGTTGAGAGGTAGTAGACAATCATGTGTTAGCAGAGAGGTTTGACCTGAGACATCCTTGTCACACCCAGGGCAGAGAATTAGCAGTAATTATTGACACAAAAAATGAAAAACCCTTCACCGATATAATTCCTAACCAACCCACTATGCTGCTGCTGCTGCTGCTGCTAAGTCACTTCAATCGTGTCCGACTCTGTGCGACCCCATAGACGGCAGCCCACCAGGCTCCCCCATCCCTGGGATTCTCCAGGCAAGAACACAGGAGTGGGTTGCCATTTCCTTCTCCAATGCATGAAAGTGAAAAGAGAAAGGGAAGTTGCTCAGTCGTGTCTGACTCTTCGCGACCCCATGGACCGCAGCCTACTAGACTCTTCTGTCCATGGGAATTTCCAGGCAAGAGTACTGCAGTGGGGTGCCATCGCCTTCTCCGAACCAACCCACTCTACTAATAATTTATAACTTCCCAAAATAATTTGCCTTTAGTAAGTCTAAAACATCTCATGCCTGTCATGGTTGGGGGGCTGTCGTGGCCGGACGAACCTATACAGGCAGGCTACATAACCTTCAGAGTTCATAAGTTGAAACACTCTAGTCATGCCCAGGAATTTTAATTGCCTTGGAGCTGCATGTTTACTC
>SJYC01071504.1:0-60171 GCA_006408675.1 Madoqua kirkii
TGCACTTGGTCGCTCAGCTCTGTTTGACTCTTTGCAACCCTTTGGACTGTAGCCCACCAGGCTGCTCTCTCCATGGGATTTCTCAGGCACGAATACTGGAGGGGTTGTCGTTTTCATCCTCCAGGGAATCTTTCACCTCCCAGGGACTGAACCTGAATTTCCTGTGTCTCCTGCACTGCAGGCAGATTTTTTTTTACCCACTGAGCCATCAGGGGGAAGCCTGGTATACAGTATATGCATTATTAACTCAATTTTTAAGAGTCTTTTCATGAACATATTACAGAATAAAAACAATTTGGGATCATTTTAAATGGCCCTAGTCTGATTTAAGCTCCCTATTGCAAAAATAATAAATTTTCCTGGACTATCTGGAAAATGTTTTTTTGTTTGTTTTGTATTGACTTGATTTACAGTTTGTGTTTCTGATGTACAGCAAAGTGATTCAGTTACACATATATACATGTATATTCTTTATCAAGTTCTTTTCATTACAGTTTACTACAAGATATTGAACATAGTTCCCTGTGCTATACAATGGGACCTTATTGTCATCTATTTGACATACTGTAGTTTGTATTTGCTAATCCCAAGCTCCTATTTTATCTCTCCTCCCTGTTCCCCTTTAATAATCACAAGTTTGCTTTCTTTGTCCGTGAGTCTGTTTCTGTTTTGTAAATTACTTCACTTGTGTCTTTTTTTTTTCAAATAAAACTGTTCATATAATATTTGTCTGGCTTACTTCAAAATACATGATAATGTCTAGGTCCAATCATGCTGTTGCAAATGGTATTATTTTATTTTTTTATGGCTGAGTAATGGAAATGTCTCAGTTTTTTTTTCACATTCATCACTTTGGTGTTTTCTTGTGGAACTGATTTTTTTTTTTTACATCAAATATCTTCAGTGGAAGAAAGGACATTGCACACAAATATCATAAAAGCACTGCATATTACTTTCATTGGAAACTAATTTTCTGGACTGGATATGACTGGAAAGGATAGCAGTGATGCAGGATTATAAGACATAACATTATACCATACACAGCTGCAGACTGACACAAACACTGTTCAGAACAAGAGAGAGAGGAGGGGGAGGTGCTTTTCAGAGGGGCTCCAGGCCACTTGCTTCCAGGGCTGAAGGAAAGGGCCGCACACAGCATGGTCACTGACTCAGTGTCAGCAGTGAGTTCTGGTGGTCAGCCTTATCTTGATGCCCCATCTGGACGGCTCCTTTTGGAGGGAGCTCCAAATGAATACAGAGAAGCTATTTCTTCCCCTTCCTTTTCAGTTTTTAATACTGCCTTTTAAATTAATAAAGTAGCAGATTTTTTTTTGTAATATATAGTGAATAACCCAATTGCATTCAAAGAAATGCTCACCCCATCACTTCATGAGAAATAGATGGGGAAACAGTGAAAACAGTGTCAGATTTTATTTTGGGGGGCTCCAAAATCACTGCAGATGGTGGCTGAAGCCATGAAATTAAAAGACACTTACTCCTTGGAAGAAAAGTTATGACCAATCTAGGCAGCATATGGAAAAGCAGAGACATTATTTTGCCAACAAATGTCCATGTAGTCAAGGCTATGGTTTTTCCAGTGGTCATGTACGAATGTGAGAGTTGGACTGTGAAGAAAGCTGAGTGCCGAAGAACTGATGCTTTTGAACTGTGGTGTTGGAGAAGACTCTTGAGAGTCCCTTGGACTGCAAGGAGATCCAACCAGTCCATTGTGAAGGAGATCAGCCCTGGGATTTCTTTGGAGGGAATGAGGCTGAAGCTGAAACTCCAGTACTTCGGCCACCTCGTGAGAAGAGTTGATTCACTGGAAAAGACTCTGATGCTGGGAGGGACTAGGGGGAAGGAGGAGAAGGGGACAACAGAGGATGAGATAGCTGGATGGAATCACTGACTCAATGGATGTGAGTCTGAGTGAACTCCGAGAGTTGGTGATGGACAGGGAGGCCTGGCGTGCTGTGATTCATGGGGTCGCAAAGAGTGGGACACGACTGAGCGACTGAACTGAACTGAACTGAGGCTGCTTTTGTTTACAGTGTGCGAGACTTGGGTTCATTCCCTGGGTTCAGAAGATCCCCTGGAGAAGGAAATGGCAATCTACTCCAGTACTGTTGCCTGGAAAATCCCATGGACAGAGGAGCCTGGTAGGCTACAGTCTATGAGGTAGCAAAGAGTCGGACACGACTGAGCGACTTCACTTTCACTTTCAGGCTGCTTTGGGGCTTCCCTGGTAGCTCAGTTGGTAAAGAATCCACCTGCAATGCAGGAGACCCTGGTTCAATTGCTGGATTGGGAAGATCTGCTGGAGAAGGGATAGGCTACCCATTCCAGTATTCTTGGGCTTCCCTTGTGGCTCAGCTGGTAAAGAATCTGCCTGCAATGCAGGAGACCTGGGTACGATCCCTGGGTTGGGAAGATCCCCTGGAGAAGGGAAAAGCTACCCACTCCAGTATTCTGGCCTGGAGAATCCCATGTCCATGGTGTCGAAAAGAGCTGGACACGACTGAGTGGCTTTCACTTTCAGGCTGCTTTGGGGACTTTCCCGGTGGCTCAGCTGTATGGAATCTGCCTGCACTACAGGAGATGCAAGTTTGATCCCTGGGCCAGGAAGATCTCCTGGAGAAGAACATAGCAACCTACTCCAGCTTTCTAGCTTGAGACATTCCATAGACAGAGGAGGTTGGCAGGCTACAGTCCATGGAATCACAGAGTCAGTCATGACTGAGCACACACACATGCAGGCTGCTTTTTGTGTGTTGTTCACTTGGTTAAAAGATGAAATCTTATAGTTCCTTTCAAAGGGAAACAGAATCTTTCCTTTTAAATCTGACGCACAAAAAAAAGTTATTAATCTAACTCACAATATCATTACTGAGCAAGAACCTCCTGCGACAGGTGACTGAAGAGGCAAGACAGCAATTTCAGGATCGCAGAGCAGCTCCTGAGAGCTGAAACTTGGTAACAGGAAAAGTTGGTTGTTGCTGTTGTTGTTCAGTTGCTAGGTCATGTCAGACTCTGTGTGACCCCATGGAAAATGGGAAGTGGTAAAAGGAAATGGTTTTTTAAATTCACTTAATTTTGAACAATTGATTCATTCTTTCTTGCAGGGAAATATTTCTCTTGTAGAGAAACTTGTAGCAAGGGAGTCCACTTGTGCAGTACATGGTTGTTGCAATCAGTATCCCAGTATGCACAGGTTTGCTATTCCTTTTCTGATATTAGCAAGACATTTATTGTTATGTATCAGAACATATCAGAACATATCAGAAAATCAGAGGTTGGCCTGTAACTTTGTGGCAGTTTTCAAATACAGTTGGGTAAAATACATAACAATACATAAAATATACAACAATAAAAGTAGGTAAAGAGATGAAAATAGATTATTATGGGAAGGAAGGAAAAAAAGAGAAAAGATCAGTTTAGTTTAGACTTGCCTTAATTACAGCCTATATGCACTGAAATGTGGTCATTTGATCCAGGTTGATTAACGGGATAATCCTCTTTTTGTACTAGTAAATAGCCCCAAATTATCTTTTGTATGAATTATGTTACAAGAAATGTGTAATTCTATCAGAAAAATTGGTTTTAAAAAAGAGAGAGATTTTTAAAGATAGTATTTGTAAAAAAAAAAAGAACACCATGGGGATTTTTTTTTGAGGTTTGTACAAACCCTAAACATTTTTAAAAAAATTACAGATTTATTTTCTTGACTATATAAGTAATATGTGTATGGTGTAGAAAGTAAAAAGAAGAAACTAAAAATTATGCATAAGGTCAAAACCAAAGATAACCACTGTAAAATTTCTACAACAGTTCATTCTCTCTGTGTCTTTCTAGACATGTGTGTGTGTGTGTTTGTGTGTGTGTGTGTGTGTGTATGCAATCTGGCTCACAGAAAAAGATTTTAAGATCAGTAGTTCAAATCATGCTGTATATCACCAACATTTTCCCAGATAATTAAGAATTTTTCACTAAACTTTGTAGATGCTGTCTTATTTTGGTTATTTTTCAGCATACTATATTCTCCCCCTCAATTTTAGTTTAAAAGATAAGACACTCATGGCATTTAAAAAGATTTTTGAAATAAAAATTATTCATAATCCTGTTATCCTAGTATATTTATTTTCTTCCTCTTTCCTTATAAAGCAGGAATTATTTCATCTCCTAATACATAATCACTACTTCTCAGGTTGACCACAGAACTCTTTCTTCAGAGAAGAGTAGCCTCTGATCACTGAACCTAGAGAAAGTCTATGCAGCAAAAAATTAAAAAAATTTTTTTTTTAAGAAAGGGTATTTTATGGTGATAGTCAAAGTCACTTAGTCATGTCTGACTCTTTGTCAATACCCGTTGGACTGTATAGTCCACCAGACTCCTCTGTTCATGGAATTTCCAGGCAAAAATACTGGAGTGGGTAGCCATTCCATTTCCAGGGGAACGTCCTGACGCAGGGGTCAAACCTAGATCTCCCGTGTTGTAGGCAGATCTTTACTGTCTGAGCCACCAGGAAAGCTGGTAGTGTTTCCAAAGTTTGTACCAGCAGCGACATCACTTAATAAGTTGTCAGAAATGCACATTCCCAAACTTCACCCAATCTACTGAATGAGAAGCTGGGGATGGAGGAAGGTGGAAGGCAGCAATCTGTGTGTTTTTCCTTTTTTATGACAAGCCAAGCAGGCAATGCTAATGCTCACTAAAATCTGACAACCACATCCTATGGGATCAACAATCTGCAAAACATCCTTTGGGAAACAATTTGCAAAATTGCCTTTTTGACGAGTTTCTCTATTTCCTGGAAGAAAGAGGCAAATTGCCGGCTGACTCTGTTCCCTGTAGAATAAAACAAGGATATTAGCTGCCTCCCAAGGATAGAGATTAAATATAATAATTAGCAAAAGTCTTTTGTAAACTATGAAGCGGTGAAGTGATATACAGACATTATTCTTATGGTGATCTCGAGTGTAAGCGGAAAGATTTGTATTACTGAGCTCTGGGGAAAGCCAAATGGAATGTGGACACAGATGGCTCTCAGTTCTCACATATTCAACTTGTATACAACCCAATTTTCACACATGACACATGCCACCCCTAAAATGCCTTTCCCACAGCAAATCTGGAATTTCCTACCCTCGCAGTTTAATGAGCAATTTGAGGTATCCCATGGCTGTGCCACCTGCCAGCCCACAAGGCTGGTTTGGCAGGCTCACATCTTTTCTATTTCCCAGTTTTTGTGCCTATTTTATTGTATCTATTTACAAAGAAAACAAGAGAGAAACAGTAAGAGACACAGTCCCCAGCCATGTCTAGTTCCTATTAAATTTCTTTGGCAGCCTCAGGCTGTGATTCTACATATTTTTGTTTTATGCACGTGATAACCTCTCAAATGCTCCTAACTACACAAATTCATATTTTTCCAAGTCTTCCTCTGCTCACTGAGTTAGCTTTGCTGCCTCTGGTCAGTTTGGTCTTTTTGCTTCTTCTTAGCCCTGATGCTGGTGATCCGCACTTACCTGGTCATTCCTAGCTGTCTGTATTCTTATGGTTACCGCTATGGGCTGCCTCTGCAGCCACTCAGATTCATTTTCCCTAGCAGGCTTCATCCCTAAAAGGAAGAGTGGCTGTGGTCTTCCTATAGGCACATAGGGCTCTGACGAACAGACTCCACTTTAGGGACCTATCGTGGGGCAGATGGGCAGGCTAAAACCCCTCATCCTCTTCACCACCACCTCCTCCCTCATTGCCAGAGAAGAAGGGCTTTACTTTGGCACTGGAAGATGTCAGTGAAATTTTCACCTAAGCAAAGATGACTTAATTTTTCTTTATTCCTTCCGAGTCCATTTTATAATTTTAGATTTATCTCTCTCAGCCCTCTACAGCCATGTATCCTATTCTTCCCAGTAGGACGTTCCCACCATTTGCAGGGCTGTTCTATTGGGACTTTAACTCAGGGTCTAAGGCTGCTGCTGCTGGCTGGCTATTCAATGGTGGTGGTGATGGGATGGGGGCGGTCAGGGACATGACTGGTTTTGCTGCTCTGGATGCAGGTCTGTAATTAACTATCCAGGTAATTAATTATTCAAATTAGCTTGTGATTAATTATCTGGGCAATTAATTATTTCAAGGCCCCTTACTGCCCTTAACTTACAGTCCCCCTTACTCTGAGCTGGGAGTTTCTATCAGTCTTATCTTTCTTTCTGAGCTAATCTATTTTTTATAGATTTCTTTATAAAAGTAGTTCTCCAAGTATAATACCTGAACCATCGGCATCAGTAGAACTTGTCAGAAATGCAAATTGTTTATGCACAATACTGCTGATGAGAAATAGATTGTTTCTAAATTTTTGACTATTATAAATACAGCTGCTGTGAAATTCTTGTACAGGTGTTTCTGTGGGTATCTTTTCATTTCTATTGGTTAAATGCCTAAAAGTAGAATTGTAAGACAAAACCAATCTGATGAGATCCTCAAATTCTTCCTAACCATGATCTACCAACAGTACAGTGTTATGGATTAACTTTTTTAATGGTTGCCAGATAAACATAATAAATTCAAAATATTACATTTGGGATTGGAGGGAGAAAATTTCTTTTGAAGATATAGTTCAGAAAAATATTAAATATACAGCATTACATATACTTAATAACATGGACTATAATGGCATTAATTATTATCAATGAACTAAAGTCATCTTGATGTGTAACTTCTAGCTGTGTGTCTTTAAGCAAATTCTTCTTTGCGCTTTGATTTTCCTCCTCTATGAAATGGATCTAACAAGGAAATGTAGTAGGAATATTAGGAGGGGTAAATAAGACACACTGTAAAGTATTTAGCTTAGTATTTGATGCAAGGAAATCATCAATAAAAGCTATATTTCCAAGTAAAAATAAGGAGTTATCTTCTGATGGGAAGGTGTCGCTTGCTGACAGCACTCGGGCGTTTTTAGTGAGGTGTTTTTCCAACTACAGAGCAGGATCCTTGAATGAGTGGAATAATTGGTTTTGTGGGCTCTGATAACAGTGCAGAGTCAGATCACACATAAATAAATAAGGTTAAGTGTTCTTATGAAATTGTGAGAGTGAAGACAAAACTGCTGTGTACTGTAGATGGACTGCTATAGCCTTTCCTGCCTGGAGGATGACATGCCACCTGTAACTCCTGGAGGCTCCACATTCAGATGTGTATAAGAGACAGAATAAAAGCTATATTTCCAAGTAAAAAAAAAAAAGAAAGTCTTCCTTCCTAACCCTAATCCAATATCTTATGTTCACAAAATACCATTTCAAATAGTTTCAGAGCAGAATTTGAGATAAGAAATTACTTTAGGTAAGAAGTTTAATTGTCTGTATGTAATGTTTGATTTGCATTTTGACCATTTTAAATAATCACATATATATGTTGTTGAATACTCTGGTTTCTATTTTTAGGCCAAGATTAAACAAACCATTGATAAAATATTCTGGGGACTTTATAATATTTTTGATTCTTGGGGATAAAATTCCTCACATAACATATAAGGCCATTGCTTGATTTTTAAACATTAAAATTTTCATATATGTTTCCAGACACTCATTAAACACAAAAATTGACCCTGCTCTACAAAGACATAATGGGCAGAAGAACATTTTGGGCATAACCACGAGACTTTTCAGCTAGAAAAACAAATAAGTGTTTCATTAGCTTTTGGCAAGCTTAACCAACTTTATTACCTAGTGGTAAGTTTTTACTAGATTAAATGTCCTGGTGTAGTTAGTTCTATCTTAGCAGTTATAGATGTTATGAGACTATTATACATTCTGCGCATGAACATTCTGGGCTTGCATTTCCTTGTCCTGTAATTTTTAAACTGTGGCTCCTTCCTCCCCACTGTTTTGGTACACTCTCTCGCGGGGAGTTGGTGGCAGGACGCCACCCTGGCTTTGAGGTTTCTGGCAGAACATCATTCTTGTGGGGCTGTGGTTGCTACTCAGTTATTGCTGAGGAATCATGTCTGAGGCCTCCCCCCAGTTTGGGTTTTGCCTGTGCATTAAACACTGTTAGTGGTTTTAGTCCCTTCACTGTTCCTGTGTGAATCAAATGGAAACTCCTGTGAAACAGGATTTCCGGAGATGGTAGGGAAAGACCCAGGTCTTGTGAGGCCCAGGTGGCTCTGCACAGATTGGATTCACTTCTGTTTTATTCAGCCATCTCTAGAGAGGCAAAAGAGATTCTGCTTCTAAACATTTTTTCGTATCTGGTAGAAGCATTAATGATAACAATAATAACAATTAATATTTCCCATATTCCCGCTTAAGTCCCAGTCTATGAATTTAACATGTGCTTCTTGCTTGGTTAAAGTAATAGTCATGAAGGTAAAGTCGCTCAGTCATGTCCGACTCTGCGACCCTACTAGGCTTCTCCGTCCATGGGATTCTCCAGGCAAGAATACTGGAATGGATTGCCATTTCCTTCTCCAGGGGAGCTTCCCGACCAGAGATTGAACCTGGGTCTTCCGCATTGGAGGCAGACACTTTAACCTCTGAACCACCAGGGAAGCAGGCCCCTTCTATAAGCTGAGTGCTTTATATACGTTTTCCAGTCTTCACAGCAGCTTCTTGAGAGCGGTATTTAGAAACCAGGAAATTGACAAGAAGCATGTCCGACATGGGACATGGAAGGGAAGGGAGGGTGGGATGAGCTGGGAGAGTAACACTGATGGACACACACCACCGTGTGCAAGACAGACAGCTGCTGGGAAGCTGTTGTCCCGCACAGAGAGTGTTCCGTGTTCCATGACAACCCAGAGGAGTGGCTGGGGCAGGGCTTGGGAGGGAGACGCCAGAGGGAGGAGATACCTGTATACATACAGCTGACTCACCTTTTCTGTACAGCAGAAATTAATGTAACACTGTAAAGCAATTATACCCCAATTGGAAAAAAAAAAAAAGCATGTATGTCCAAGATTGTGCGTGAATGTGTGTGCATGCGTGTGTGTGCTCAGTTGTGTCTGACTCTTGCAACCACATGGACTGTAGTCTGCCAGGCTCCTCTGTCCATGGGATTCTCCAGGCAAGAATACTGGAGTGAGCTGCCATTCCCTCCTCCAGGGGGTCTTCTCCACCCAGGGACTGAACCAGTGTCTCTTGTGTCTCCTGCATAGATAAGCTGGCAGATTCTCTACTGCTGCACCACCCAGAAAGCCCATGTCCAAGATTAGAAAGGTGATAAGTCACAGAACTGAGATTTAAATCCAGACCCTCAACCCTTCTTCTGCAGTTGAATCCATCTCATTCTTTAAAAAAGGATATGGTCACTTATTTACCTTTGACAAGAACTCCTGCGGGAAGAAAAAATATTCTTGTCTCCATGCTGTTAAAGGTAAGGAAAATGAGATATAAGAAGTTGAATAGCTTGCCCCACTTCACACAGTAATGATATAGTTAGCCCACAGTCCCCACTTTCTGGCCATTTAAGGCAATACCTTTTCAATGATCCACCCACACTGTGACTGGGTGAGGTTACATTAGGAGAATACACATTTAAATCCTTCCACTCAAAGCAAACCTTAAGAGGGCCACCATCCTTGAATTCTTAGTTCCAACATAGTTATTGTTTGTACCTAGGCTAATTGTGGTGAGAAAAGAGGCTGTTGTTAAGTATCTAAGAACCCAGAGAACCTTAGTTTGTGCCAACGAACATTGATTTTTTTAAAGATAGAATCCTCTGCGGTTTTTACACTCCAAACCACACTTTCTAATAAAAATAATCTTCTACAACAAGTTCCAGAGTAAGTGCCAGGCCTGGATCCCAGGGCACAAGTTCTACGGGAGGGTGTCACCTACCATCCACCGGAAATTTGGCAAGTTGTTTAGACAGCCTGTCTCCACCAAGCTGCCTTTGATGGCCAAGCCAGAGAAGCGTCTCTGCACCAGCTGACCTTCCCTCCTCACCTCTGCAGGGCTCTCTCTTCGTTACCCGAACTCCCCAGGTCAGAGCTCTCTGCCCAAATGCTGCTCCTTGCCAAGAAGATACACTGATTCAAATAATGATAAATATGCAGATCTTTTTCTGGGTGAATCAATGCTGTGTCACCTCAGGTCTCTACAAAATGCCCTCCAACTGCTTGACAGCCCTATCCACTTACAGAGTTCTTAAAACCTAGATGCAGGTTGAGCCTAGATTCTAATTTCAAATCTCCGTTGGCTTGCACTTGGGGTATGTCCTGTCTTCCATCTCCAGCTGGCCCACTCTCATGCCCTTTCCTCTAGAATGAAGACTTCCCCATATTCATCTCCACATTCCTCACACTTAGGCACGTGGAATTTATAGCTTGCTAACTCAGCCTTGCCTCAAAGAGCAGGCAAAAGGGCATTGGGCTCAGGGTTTCCCTGCTAGGAAGTAAACAATTAAAGCTTCGGTTTATTAACTTTTTCTCTAATTTTTCCTCCTTCCCTTTTTTTCAATATCTTAAAAATATATATTTTATTGAAGTATAGTTGATTCATTTTATCTTTTAAAGAAAAAGACTTTTAATTTTGTATTCTGCCTTTCCTTTTTGAAAAACTTGCCTACCAGAGGTCTCTGCTTAACTTTTTTAACACTCAGCACTTGATCAGAGCCTGGTTAAGGTTCAGCCAAAAAAGAAAAAGAAAGAAATTTTTTCAATCAAATTCATTCCTTACTTCAAACTACTCTCCAGCAGTACAATGGGATGTATTTTTGAAAGATGCATTAACTCTTTTACGCCACCAGAGTATGTTCCCTGGTGGCTCAGAGGGTAAAGAATCTGCCTGCAATGTAGGAGACCTGGGTTTGATCCTTGAGTTGGGAAGATCCCCTAGAGAAGGGAATGACAACCCACTCCAGGGTTTTTGCCTGGAGAATTCCATGGACAGAGGAGCCTGGCAGGCTACGTCCATGGTGTTCCAAAGAGTCGGACCTGACTGAGTGACTAACACTTTCATTTCCAGGGTATCATTTGTGAAATCACTGCCTATCAAATGACCTGTAAAATTGTGTAAACTTCTGTCCATTGCACTGAATTGTAGGCTGCACCTGAGAGTTCTCAGGATGAACCTGAGAACTTTTAGAGTTCTTAAAAGTGACATACATAAAGAGAAGACCTCATCAAGTCAGTGGCCCCTCCGCCATTTCCTGTTTTACAGAAAGCAGACACCAGGCCTCACTTTCTCATTCATTTAACAAACACTCTTTGTGTCCCTACTCAGAGCTAAGTATGAGTTGGGTGTGGAGGGTATACTGGATAAACACAAAATAACAAAAATCTCTGCCTACAAGTGTCCCAAAGCCTGAAAAGGGATTCAAGCCTCAAGTCGCATTTCTATTTCTGGTGGCTTGACCCGTCCTGAGCAGCTCCTGGAAACCTATTGCCCCTCTCTTCTCACTTAATCCCTCACCCCTGTGACAGTGAGGTGGAAATAGAGACAGACCAGGTGTAAATTCCCCTTCCTTCCTAGAGTTCGTCATATCTTGACCTCTAGCCATCTCAGTTACCTTGTTCATAAAATAGTAGGTAATATTTAACATCCACTTTGCAGGGTTGTTGAAATGATTGAGAATAATATAAGTAAAGTACCTGGCACTTAGTGATTGCTTGATAACCAATGGTGGCTATTTTAATAGGAAATGGGAGGTGATACAGTAGCTCCAATAAGTACCTGTAGCTGTTGCTATGGTAGCTCTTGGTCTTCAGGTCAAAACTCAAAGGGCTGATATATCAAGAGGGTTAATGGACATGGAGGATTATTTTCCCTGGCACATTTCTCATCCCGTATCATGCAAACCTTATTTGTGCAAACCTTTCTGTTCTATCCTAAGGAGCTCCGGGGTGTGTCTGCTCCTCAGGCTGGACAAGTTCTACCTGCTGAAGCTTCCTGTGCAGCCAGGGGTCACAGCAGTTGGCAAAATCAAGCCAGCCAGCTGCTGGGAAGTGATACTTCTGAAGGAAATCCTTGATCAGTCCTGCAAGGGGGTTGCAAACTGCAGCCTGGATTAACCCAGGCTGTTGCCCAGTGCCTCAGCTGCTCGTCCCCTCTCCCCCAGGCAGCTGGGTGGGAACTCCAGGATGGCCACTCCCCAGAACCCAGATGGCCAGAGGGGACAGCAGAGATTCCTCATTGGTGCATGCTCTCATTCTCAGAAAAGGGATTAAGTGTGCCCTGACTCTTCCATCAGACTTTCCAGGGGAGTGAAGTGGGAGAGAAAACGGACCTAAAAAGTCTGTTCCCTCAATGCACCCCCAAATCCCTGTAAGCTGCTCCATTCGACTTTCAAACACTGGATCTGGGCCAGCAACAGACTGGCATCAAACATATCTGTGCTTTTGGTAAAATGAGGTAAGAATATTGCCAAGCTCAATGGGTCTATAAGAACTAACCAGGCTTCCTAGGTGGCACAGTGGTAAAGAATCTGCCCACTAATGCAGCAGGTGCAAGAGAAGCAGGTTTGATCCCTGATTTGGAAAGATCCCTTGCAGTAGGAAATGGCAACCCGCTCCAGTATTCTTGTCTGGAAAACTCCATGGATAGAGGAGCCTGGGGCTACAGTCCATGGGACTGCAAAGAGCTGGACATGACCGAGTGTATGCACACACACATAAATGAGAGATCACAGGTGAAAGCACCTTCCCCAGTGGCCTGGCACATGGTAAGCACACAATACACGCTGATTCTCCATTTCCCTTAATAATTTTGTAAGGTGGTATTGCATAGTATGAGGAAAACAAACCCTTAAGTCTCTGTCAGAACCCTCTCATTGCAGGTGATCAAAACCTGACTGAGACTAGATTAGGGAGAAAAAGAATCTGTAGGTTCACAGAACTAACAGGCATCACTAGAGGAGAGGCTCAAATGAAGTCTTCAGGGCTCTGTTTCTTTTTCTCCATCCTTAGCTGGCTCTGCTTGGCTCTGATTCTCTGCGCTGTGGTTCTCATACTGTCGCAGGATTCCTCCACGTGGAAAGGAAGACAGCCATGGGAATCGGGATTCAAAAGGATGAGCCACACAGTTCCTCCCAGTGTTCATGTATTAAATCTCACAGCAGGACTTTGATCTCTGTGGGTCACATGCTCATCTCTTAGACCAGGAGTCAACAAGCTATCACGCATGGGCAAATCCAGCCTGTCTCCTGCTTTTGGACAGTCGGTGAGTTAAGTAGTTTCATCATTTTTAAATTGCTGGGGGAAAAAAAGGAAGATAATATTTTGTAACACATCTAAAAATTGTATCAACTCAAATTTCGGTGTCCATAAATTTCAATTTTATTGGGCACACGACACCCATACATTTATGGACTGTGTTTTCTGCTGTCACAGTACATTTGAGTAGTGATGACAGGGATCTTATAGCTTACAAAGCCTAAAATATTTCTATTGGTTCTTTACAGAAAAATCGTGCTGACCACACCCTGGGTCCATCATGGGCAACACAAAGATAAGACACTCTGATTGGCCAGACCTAAGCCACGTGCCCACCCCGGTAGCTTGGAGACGGAGTATGGTGGCTGCTTTCGCAAAACAGGGCAGGATAGTTTGCCCAGGAAAGAATGGTACTGGGGGAAAGAAATGATAGGTATCCATAACAGAGAAGATCAATATAAGTTTGGAAATCTTTTCCTTAACTCCTTAGAACTTTATTTTTGTTGTTGCTGTTCTCTAGAGTGAGGCAGATAAGCTTTGCCCTTCGGGAGGGTAGCGATGTTGAGTAACACTCGTTGAGCGTTTACTCTGGGCTTATACTAGCTACTTATGTTGTCTCACGGAGGAAACCAACGCTTGGAGAAGTTACATAGATCGCCCAGAGTTATGTGATGAAGCAGATACAGGGCCTGGATGAGAACCCAGGTCTGTCTAACTAGAAGGCGCAGGCAGACAACTATACTACGAGACTGCCCTGCCTTCCACTCAAGAAGAGATAAGACATGAGATAGACTGAGCAGAGAGCCTGATATATTGTGAGTACTCAATTAAGGTTAATTTTTTTTCTTCCTTTTTTCCTGGCTTTTCCCATTCACATTATGGAGATATAAATGAGCAGGGGTGGGGGGACTTCTCTGGTAGTCCAGTGGCTAAGACTTTGCTCCCAATGCAGGGGGCCTAAGTTTCATCACTGGTCAGGGGCCTAGATCCCACATGCCACAATTAAGAGTTTGCATGCCACAACCAAGATCAAAGATCCCGCATGCCACAGCTAAGACTCGGTCCAGCCAAATAAATGAAAAGAAAATACAAAAAAAAAAAAAAAAAGTAAATAAGCAAGGAATCCACCTGTACCATTCAGGAGTCCTGTTGCCTCAAGTCTTTAAATTAACAAAAAATTCCCCAAACAAAACCCGCCCCTCAAAACTCCCTTTAACCAGTCTTGCTGTCAAAAAGGTAGAGTAAAAATAGTCAAAGTTCAGAGAAGGGCAGTGAAAATCATTTGCGGCATGCATGGCAGAAGAGCATGGCATGAGAAGAGGAATTTCAAACGTTGGGATCATTTCATTTGAAAAGTAAGGCTCCCAGAGACGCAGTGTTTACAGTACAATAAGCTGACGACAGGTATAGGAAAGGCTAATCAGGATGTGGTATTTACTCCCCCCCCCTCAAATACAAGAATCAGACTATTTCACGCATTGTGTAAAAGCCGTGTCACCTTCCACTTTGGAACACTATCAAAGTGAGCTTTACCCTCCCTTCCTACAGACGGAGGTGCCAAACCACACCTCCAGCTCCGATCAGTACACAAGACACTGCACTTTACACGTAGTGTTCAGAATCTGGAGGTTTCAAGCTGGAAGGTGTGTTGGGGCCATGCAGTCTGGCCTCTTATGTTAGAGATAAAGCTGAAGCCCAGTTAGATAACGTGGTTTGTTCGAATTTGCACGGTGGGCTCATGACACACCTAGATTTAACTTGGCTTTGGGGTCAGAGAAACTGGACTGAGATCCTGGCTAAGGACCTGGATAAGGTCATTTAAATGCCCTTTCTGAGACCCATTTTAAACAATTTCTAACATAGTTAAAGAACTGAATAATAAAAGTGTCCTGATTCTCCGTTCAGTGTATTGTGTCCTGGGGCTTGATTCTCAGTTCAGTGTTTTTTTCTCGAAGTCGTTCTGCTCCTTGGATCGCCCTACATAGGAAAAAAGGGTAATTGCTGGATTGTTCAGAAAAAAGAAAAAAAAATTGGAAGATGCAGCATCCACTCCCTCTCTTTACTTCCCCTCACCAACAATAAAGGACAAACTTCAAAAGAAACAAACTTGAAAATGGTGTATGCTGGACCCAGATACCTTTCCCAGAGTAGAACCCCATGGTCAGATACTAGCCGGAGCAATCCTTGAACAACTTGGTTGCCATCCAAGTCTGTTTTCAGTCGGGAATAAAGTTCATGTTTTAGAGGCAGTATCCTTGACTTTTTTATCCTGTTATTCACATATTTCCTAATAATCTTTAGCATTTACACACTCAAGAGACCTTGAAGGAAAAGGATGCAGGACTCCAGTCTTTTTTCCTTCCTTTTGCTAATGAATAGATGTTTTCTTTCTGAATTCACTGGCCCTATCACCCTATTTTTTTTTCTCACATTCAAGTAACCTTTCAAGACAGAGGTTAAGTAGCAAATGGAAAACTGTAAGTTACCAAATTTGGAGATGGATTTAATGCTATGAGTGTCTTTTCCACATGAGAAATCTGAGTAGAGGGGAATTGACATTTTAGCCAATATATACGTAATGCATAAATTAGTTGGAATAAATGTGGGTGTTTCTGGTGCCACCTGTTGGCCACACTGGAAGACTGAACTGTATGCGGTATTGTTGGGCATGAAATGGAATTTGCTGTAGCTGTCACAGTTATGTATTCCAGCAGGCTGGCTGAACGTTGAAATAGGCTGACTGTTGCTTGAACACCATCTTTTCTGCAGCTCCTTGGGTGTGCAGGATTATTTTGCTCTTGGTTTTTGCCTTGGTTTCTTCACCAATTAAATGTGTAGCGAGGAATATATAATGAGGCAAAATCTCTGGGAACGCTGAGATTAATGAACCAGTACTCTGACTCGAATGATTTTTGTGTCTTGTGACTCAGAACTGGTTTTGGTGCCCTGCCCAGGCCCTTTTTACCAGCCAGCGCACCCAGGCTCTTTCCCTGAGCTGCTGGGAGAGTTGGCCGGTGTAATTCACAGATACTCCCTTCTCTGGACAAATGCCCATGACTTAGAGGGAGCCCCCTGGAGCAAATGGTTGCCACTTCAGCCATGCAGCTACGTGCACAGGCACATAGACGCGGGGCCTTCATGGCCTGTGGCCCCAAACTGGCCATCATAGGGGTCCACAGGGCCAGCCCTCCAAACTTTAAGGCAAGATGACCCCCGTGGTGCAGGCTGCGCTCCGGAGGTCTCCACGGGATCAAGCAGAAGCTTGACTCCAGCTGAAGCCAAATTCTTGTTCAGCCCTTTTCCCCCATCAGGACTGCTTCTCCCTCCTTGAACACAACAAATCTCTTGAAACCAATCCATCTCAGGCTCTGCTTCTAAGGACCCTGACCTAAAGCAAGAACTATCCCATGGAAAAATGTACGTTTGTAACGATAAACATCCACAAGAGCGAAACAGCCCTTTGGGTCTGTGCATGTGGTTTTTCCAGCATGCTTGGGAAGCGACGCTAAACAGAGCAGGCTTTCTCCATAGGCCGTGAAGCCCCAGTGGAAGGACAGCCGCGGTGATTCTGCACCATGGGGCCGAAGACCTGGGTGATGATATGAAATATATCCTCGCAATGGCACCCTGCCTGCATTTTCTGAGAAATGCCTTTAGTTTCAAAATAGTACGTCCATGCTGGCCTTAGACCTAGTGCTCCCAGGAGCAATGAAAAATGGCCCAGAATTGGAAGACGTGAGGCTTTACACATTTCTAGATCTGCTGAAGGAGCCAGGCCTTTTTGGTTTGTGCCAAAGGAGAACCTTGGGGGAAGGAAAAAACTCTGCCAGAGGACAATTTTGGGAATCTCATAAGAATCGTTGGTTGATTTAATTGGGTTTGGGTTGCAGAGATTCCAGCTGCTTCTCCAGCAGTGGCAATGCCGACCGACTCAGAAGTGGGGGTTCTGGGGCTAGTTAGGCCTGGGTTTGACTTCTCCTCCAACTTATTAACTCAATTTCCTCATCTACAGAATAGGGCCCACAATATTGATCTCAAATTATTGGAAGGTTAGATATAGTGTCAGCACCTGGTAGGGCTTACCTCATAGCTCAGTTGGTAAAGAATCTGCCTGCAATGCAGATCCTGGTTCGATTCCTGGGTGGAGAAGATGAATACTGGTCAGCAAATAAAGGGCAGCTCCTTTTTTTCTACTCAGGTTGTAGCATCTGGGGCCTCATTTTGTGATCCAGTGGCTAAGACTCTGTGCTCCCAATGCAGGGAGCCCAGGTTCGATCCCTGGTCGGGGAACTAAATCCCACATGCCACAGCTAAGAGTTCATGTGCCTCAACTGAAGATTCTGCTACTGCAACCAAGACCCAGCACAGCCAGATAAAGGAATACAAATTTTTTTTAAAAAGCTGACAGTCTAGCCTCTGTCACCAAGAAAGGTAATATTTTAGCTTATTTATTTATTTACTTAACTTGTTTTGAACCTAGTTGGAAATAAGGATGCTATTTAGGGCCTTATTAGGGACTCCTCCCCTCCCCCAAAAAAGCTATTTTACTTCCACCAGGATCTCATATAATGAAAGGCCATCCTGTATAGTTGAGAAGATTGTATACAATGTTCAAAGGCAGCCCACTGTGGGCAGGCAGGGCTAAAACCTAGCCTTTTCTTCTCTCACCAAGCCAAAACCCATCAAGGAGTGTCCACCTAGAGGGGATAATTTACTGATTCTCACAGGAAATGGGCTGGAAGCTGACCTGACATTGTTCATACCCTTTGTTGAAGGTCAAGGTCCCTCTCATGGGTGGAAGGGACCATGAGCACCTCCTGAAGAGAATCCCAGAGCATCGTACTCTCCAGACCTACCTCTCCCACTTATATGCCCTGCACGAACAGATAAAGCCTAACAATGACAGTTTATTTTTTACTTTTTTATTTAATTGGAGGATAATTGATTTACAATATTGTGTTGGTTTCTGCCATACATCAACACAATCAGCCATAGGCAAGAATATGTCCCTTCCCTCTGGACCGTCCCTCCCATCTCCCACCCATCCCACCCCTGTAGGTTGTCAAGGAGCACAGGGTTGAGCTCCCTGCATCATACAAACTCCCACCAGTGATATGTTTTACTTACGGTAACGTATATGTTTCCATGCTACTCTCTCAGTCTGTCCTGCCTTTTGCTTCCCCCACTGGGTCCAGAAGTCCATTCTCTATGTCTTCAGTTCCATTGCTGCCCTGAAAATGGGTTCATCAGTACTGTCTTTATAGATTCCAGATATTTGTGTTAATATAGGATTTTTGCTTTTCTGACTTATTTCACTCTGTATAATAGGCCCTATTTTACGGAGACTACTAAACAGTGACCTTTTAGGCCACAGTAATTAGCTGGTGGGACCATCTCAAGACAGGGTGCCACGTCCAGATGTCTCTCTATCAGTAACACTCAAGGTAAGGTCTGAAAAATTACTAAAAACATCACTTGGGGTACTTGAAAGAAGATAATATTTCTTGAGACATACACCTGACCTTCTAGATTCAAGACTTGCTAGAGGTTGAATGAGGGAACAGCTGTTGTAATAATATTCATCATTTCCTCACAGGTTTGCTGACTGTAAAGGTGGCTTTCTTGGTCAAGGGTTCCCTTCACTGACAAAGTCTACACAGGAGTCATGGTGAAGAGTTGAATGTTCCCTGGAAAGACGCTTTATCCTGGAAGAAGCCCAGAGATGCTGACTGCCATCGGCCTCCTGTCCCGATCACTCCCTTCCACTCCACACCCCACCGCAGCACGTGCACAAAATTACGGACTCCTCTTATGGGGATCCTCTTTCTCTCTGCCTTCCTCATTTATGGTCTACCATGTATAGAAAACCTATCCCCCGGCAAGCAGAAGCACCTTGGTGATGGTTATCTGTCCTTAAAATTCTTGTTTATCTTTTGGGATCGCATTTAGCATTTTATAATGCTCATCCTGAAGCCCTGGGTCACCCAAGCCCTTCTAAGCAACGTTAATTCTAAGCCTTTGGTGGAAATCCTGACAGTCAGGGAATGTTATGTGATGGGTTATAAAGTTAATGGTGCCTTCAATATAACACAGGCCTTAGATAGTAGCAGCTAACATTTAAACACCTTAACATAGAGTCTGCCAATCAAAGAACCAAATCAAACCATCCTATAACCAACAACTAGGGCTTCCCCGCTGGCTCAGCAGTAAAGAATCTGCCTGCAGTGCAGGAGACACAGGTTTGATCCCTGGGTCAGGAAGATTCCTTGGAGAAGGGCATGGAAACCCATTCTAGTATTCTCGCCTGGAGAATTCCAAGGACAGAGGAGCCTGGCGGGCTACAGCCCATGGGGTCACAAAGAGTCAGATACAACTTAAGCAACTGAGCACGCATGCACCCATAACCAACAACTGTACCATGAGGCATACATCTAGAGTTGTGTTAATTCACTTTGTCCAATTCCTAGGCAACTGCTTCCAAGTGAGCATCACTGTCACTGATGAACAAATCCACGAAAAGATATAATCTAAGAAAGATTCAATACCTGTGCTAGGAGCTACAGCTAGAGACAAAATAAACCTGATGTCAATTTTCAAGACATTTACAATCTATGGACTTCCCTGGTGATCTGGTAGTTAGGACTTGGCGCTTTCACTGCCATGGCCCTGGGTCTAATCCCTGTTGGGCAAGTAAGATCCCAGAAGCTGCACACTGAGGTCAATAGTAATAATGGTAATAAACCCACAATCTAGTAGAATAATGCCTAGGGAGGCATTCTGTGACAGACTATACCGTTTAAGGAATTATCAGTATTAAGAGTCTTGCTCTATAATTCAGATTCTGAGAGGAGAACCAATATTTACTAACCACCATTATATTTTCACAACAATCGTATCTGTAAGAAGCCAGGTTCTTTTCATCTTTCTGCTCTCTCATTTTATCAGTCAGGACTCTTCTGCCCTCTCATTTGATCAGTCAGGGCTCTTCAGAAAAACAGAACCAATAGAACAGATATACACATATCAAGGTGGGTATGGAAGCTGACTCTCCCAAGACCTGCAGGGTGCGTTACAAGCTAGAGACCAGAAGAGCTCATGGTGCACTTACAGTCTGAAGTCTCGCCTGCTCAAGGCCCAGGAAGAGCCAATAGTTTAGTTCTAGCCTGAAAGCAGGAGAAAACCGATGTCCCAGATCAAAGGCAGTAAGGAGGAGGGATTTTCTCGGCTCAACAGAGGGTCAGCGTTTTCATTCTATTTAGACCTATTTTATTCTGTTTAGACTGGATGAGGTCCATCTGTTAGGGAGAGCAATCTGCTTGACTCAGTCTGTTGATTGGAATGTTAAACTCATTCAAAAATATCCTCACAGAAACATCTAGAATACTGTTTAACCAAATGTCTGGACACCCTATAGGCTAGTCAAATTGACCCATAAAACTAGCCGCACATTCGTCTTCAGCATCTGGCCTCTCTGGGGTAGCAAAATGGCAGCAACAGTTCCAGTCATCATATTCTCAACATCCAAGAACTGGAGTAAGAAGAGGCAGATTGGGGCCTTCCTGGTGCTCCAATGGTTGAGAACTCACCTTCCAATGCAGGGGACATGGGTTCGGTCCCTGGGGTAGGAACTAAGATCCCACATGCCAAGGGGCAGCTAAATCCATTCACCTCAACTACTGGGTGCGTGTGCCTGAAGGTAAGATCCCACATGCTGTAGCTAAGACCTGATGCAGCCAAATAAACACATTAAAGAAGAAGAGGAAGATCTTGCTATAATGGACCCAGGGATCAAACCCAGACAACCTGCATGAAAGGCAGATTCTTTACTGTTTGAGCCACCAGCGAATCCCCTTCTAAAAGTCAGGAAAATTGTCCAATGTGATGAGCCCTCCATGCCCCTCATTTGTACTTCCATCTCACTGGCTAGAGTTACATCACATGCCCATTCCTAAGCCAGTTTCTTGCAAGGCGAGAGATTTGCTGCCATGCTCTAGAGCCAGGAAAGAGTTCATCTTCCTCTGAAGCACTTAACAGTCTAACACATTGTTGTTAGAAAGGAAAAAAGTTTGGATTGGGCCAGTAGGGGTAGGCCACTGATGCAAGAACTGACGCATTGGGAAAGACTCTGATGCTGGGAGGGATTGAGGGTAGGAGGAGAAGGGGACGATGGGATGAGGTGGCTGGATGGCATCACCGACTCCATGGAGATGAGTCTGAGTAAACTCCAGGAGTTGGTGATGGACAGGGAGACCTGGCGTGCTGCAGTCCATGTGGTTACAAAGAGTCAGACATGGCTGAGCAACTGAAATAAACTGAGTAGGGGTAGGGACAGGCTACTGGCAAAACAACCAACAGGGTCTGCCATTGTTTTTATTATCCCATTTTAAAGATCTGGACACTGAGACTCAGAAAGATCAAACTGGTCAGCATCACATACTAGTGACCATAAAGTTAAAATTTCCAATCAGATTACTCTGGATCTAATTTGTTTACTCTGTTTGTAGGTCTCTCCATGGACAGACCTAACTCTGCTCCATACTGTAACCTTGAGAAAGTGCTTTAATCCTTCCAAATATTCTGTCACTGATAAATAGACACAATAGTTGTTGTGTTGTGTCTGACTCTTTGTGTCTGACTAAGTTGTGTCTGACTCTTTGTGACCCCTGTCAGGCTCTTCTGTCCATGGGATTCTCCAAGAATACTAAAGTGGGTTGCCATTTCCTCCTTCAGGGGATCTTTCTAATGGAGGGATCAAACCAGGATCTCCTGCACTACAGGCAGATTCTTTACTGCTGAGTCTCTGGTGAAGCCCACCTCCTGAGGATACTATAATTCAGACTTTGTTAGCAGGGAGGTCTCAGCTCACCCTTCAAGGGAGGCTCAGTCACAGAAGCAGAAATAAGGAAATCATTCAACACAGCTTTTCTGAAACACAGTGAGTGGACAAGGCAGAAGGGGAGACGAATCAACTGAGGTGGACAAGTCACTGGCCATTCTGAAGGGCTTGCAGGTGGGGCGAGTCTAGTCATCCCTAGTACAGGAGTGGTCACGTGTAGCAGTGCTGCTGAGAACAAGCAGAAAGAGCCTGGTTTACAGAGCGTGCTATGGCCGAGATCCTACATAAGCAGCCTGAAGCCTTGGGTCTGAGTAATGGGTCTGCTGCTATTAACTTTTAACCTGGTTTCCATAGCAATCCTAGTTTCTCCAGTAAGAAGGTAGAAGGAAGACAGCACACCGACGTGGGGGGACGAGTCCTGGAGTCAGAGTCGAGGAGATCTATTTTTAGCCCCGTCTGGGATAAGCCATCTTCAACCACTGGGTCTCAGATCCTTTTTTTGTTGGCTTCTGCAACAGATGATCTAAAAGGTTCCTCTCAGGTCTCTGGTGCCCTTACAGATGCTGTCCAATGTTTCTTTCCATGAGTCTGAAAAGTGTTTTCTTAAAAGATGTCTCTTCTTGTTTTAGAATAGAAATGGTATAGCTTCTCGAAGGCAGAAGAGATAATGAAGAAAAACTGAGACAAGAAGGTCTAAAATTCAGCCACATTCTTGAAACTGAAAACTTGAGAGCTGTGGTAGGAAAGTCAGATAAACATACAGGCATCTATAATTCCCAGGATGTGATAAACAAGGGATCCTTAATGTCTGTCCTATTTGGTGGAGCACTTCCAGTTAACTTATCGGTGTCCACAGGAAGGACTCAAGAAATGGTTAATTGATTTACTTTACTATAACGACTAGGCTAGGAGCTTATCAATAGCTGATTATCACAGGTTACTTGCAGTTCTAAAATCTGGACACATTTTGCACCCAAAGGACACTAATGGAGGCCATGACACCTCTAAAGTCGTCTGCATGAGGATCAGGTGAACCTGTGTTGGAATAATATCAATTCTGCTATTTACTGATGGCATCACTGACTCGATGGACATGAGTTTGATCAAACTCCGGGAGACAGTGAAGGACAGGGAAGCCTGGTGTGCTGCCATCCATGGCGTTGCAGAGTCAGACATGACTTGGTGACTGAACAACAATTTACTACGGGGCTCCAGACCAGTTTTTAATCTCCGAGGCGCTCTCCTCATTTGCAAAGTGGAGAGAATTATAGTGGGTACCATACAGGTCTGTTCATTTAACAATATTTTCTGAGTACTTTCTAGGCATCAGGGGTATAGTAACAAATAAGACATTTAAGACCCTGTCCTCATGGAAATTCTTTCTAGGTAGGAGAGAGACAACATTATTAAACAAGCCAGTAGGGACTTCCTTGGCAGTCCAATGGCTAAGACCCTGCACTCCCAATGCAGGAGGGCCGGGGTTTGATCCCTGGTCAGGGAACTAGATTCCATGTGTCACAACTGAGAGTTTGCACATGAAGTAAGACTGCTGCAGCCAGAAATAAATATTAATATTTTAAAATTAAAATAAATAAGCGAGTAAACAGGCAAGACAGTGACAGACCTCAGTATGTTCTGGGAAGGAAATAAAACAGAGGAACTAGTAAGTAACTGAAGGAGGGGTGAGACGGCCATGTTCAGGGCAGCCTCACAGAGGAAACGTTTGTCAGGAGGGAGCAGCGACACGAGGCTGGGGGAGAGTGGCCTTCCAGGCCGAGGGGACCACGGAGCCTCCGCGGCAGCAACCAGCCAACTGGGCTTTAGGAGCAGAAGGAAGGTGGACGTCAGAGCGAGCCCGCAGAGGGTGTGAACCAAGTGCAGGGGAGCCGGCACTGTGCAGACCTGATCCACTTTATTCCAATGGCAGTGGGAAACCACCCACAGGCTTTCAGTGAGAGCAAAGAGCCAGTGGCGGAAGCTGTAAGGATGCCCGAGGAGCAGGCCTGTTAGGAGAAACAGTCGTGAGTGAGCGCTGACAAGGGTCAGCCAGTTGGAGGTGGTGGAGACGGAGAGAGGTAATCCAGGTTTAGGATACACTCTGGAGAGCCTGTGGATTAAATGAGGTCATCTACGTAAAACAACTAGCACAGTGCCGGATGGCAGGGGCTCCATCAGGTGCCTGGGTAGAGAACAGAACCTGAGACAGCAGGCCCGTCACAACTGCCTAAGTCACAGAGGAATTTGGCAAATACTGAGGTCACAGAGCAGATTAGCAAGCTGGTTTGACCACTCTTTTTTATAAAAAAATTTAGATTTTAAAAAATAATTAATTTGGTTTTGACTTTGCTGGCTGTTTGCTGCTACAAGGAGGCTTGCTCGGTGTGCGGGCTTCTCGCCACGGTGCTTTCTCTTGCTGCAGAGCACAAGCTCTAAGGGGCATTGCTTCAGGAGCTGTGGCATGTGGGCTTAGCTGCTTTGCATGCAGCACATGGGATCTTAGTTCCCAGAGCAGGGATCAAACCCATGTCTCCTTCACTGGCAGGTAGGTTCCTAACCACTGGACCACCAAGGAAGTTCCTCGACCACTCATTTTTTATGTGCTACTTGGGCAAGTCACATTGAGGACCTCAGTTTTCCCATTCAGAAATGAGGAGTGGGCCAAGTGACCCCTAAGGCAGCTGCCAGAGCTGACATCCTATGAGTCATTTTTATGGGATGTGTCAGCCAGGGTTTGACTGAAGAAGCAGTCACTCTGAATGAGGCAGAATCAAGAATTTATAATAAGCATCAGACCTTACAAAATGTGGAAGCCAGTGGAGCACTCTGCAAAGGTACTGGACTGAAGGGACTGCTATCAACAAGGAAAGCTGAGCACAAAGTTTGGGAAGGCGAGGGCACACTGGAACTACAGGGACAAACTGGATCCTGTGTCTGTCTGTGCTGCTGCTGCTGCTAAGTCTCATCAGTCGTGTCCGATTCTGTGCAACCCCATAGATGGCAGCCCACTAGGCTACCCTGTCCCTGGGATTCTTCCGGCAAGAACACTGGAGTGGGTTGCCATTGCCTTCGCCATGTCTGTCTCTAGCCACCTAAAATCTTGAGGGTGCAAGTGGCCTGCAGAAGCCCCAGCTCTTGGCCACAGAATTACTCACACCTGGCTTGGGACCCGGAGACGCTGAAGGAGACAGCGCAGGTCTAGATGCTGCTCCACCCAGCAAGTGAGCCAGCCGTCAGGAACAACGCACGTGAACTGCTGCGGCACCTGGTACCCAACACTGGCTTTGAGTATAACGTGCAGCTTCACTTCCACCTTGCCAGTCTCCGGACAACTTCTCTTGTGGCTAATCCAATCTGGAATCATGCAGGGAAGAATTCGGGGAAATGTAGTTCTACTGTAGTTAAATGGACACAGTACAAAGCTCCCAGAGTCACTCTCTGTCAACTTGGCAGTCACACACCCTTCTTTAAAGTATGTGTGTTTGCTTAGTTGCTCAGTCATGTCCAACTCTTCGTGACCCCATGGACTGTAGCCCACCAGGCTCCTCTGTCCATGGGGATTCTCTAGGCAAGAATACTGGAGTGGGTAGCCATGCCCTTCCTCAGGGAATCTTTCCACCCCAGGAATTGAACAGGGGTTTGCTGCATTGCAGGCAGATTCTTTGCCAGCTGAGCTGAAGAATTCTAAAGACAGTGGCAAAATCATCCTTTGGGTGATAGTCATTCTTTCTCTAACAGTCACACTCTCCTTTGATATTTTGTCCCTTTCCTTCTGCTTTGGTTATATGATGCTGAGTAACAAACCAACCTAAACCTATAGGCATTGAGACTGACTGTTTGTGTCCTTTCAAAATTCATATGTTGATTTTTGCCATATAAGTTAATTAAAAATAAATAAAGGAAAAAAATTCGTATGTTGAAACACCAGTCCCCGATATGTTTGGAAATGGGGATTTGGGGAGGTGATTAGGTCACGAGGGTGGGGTCTCATGAATGGGATTAATGCCCTTATGAAATAGACCCTGCGGAGTTCCCTTGTTCCTTCTGCTATGTGTGTGTGCATGCTCAGTTGCTCAGTTGTGTCTGACTTTTTGCTACGCCCTGGGGTACAGCCCACCAGGCTACTCTGTCCATGGAATTCTCCAGGCAAGAATACTGGAGTGAGTTGCCATTTCCTACTCCAGGGGATCTTCCCAACCCAGGGATCGAACCCATGTCTGCTGCATCTCCTGCAAAGGCAGGTGGATTCTATTCCACTGAGCCACCTGGGAAGTCCCTGCTATGTGAGAACACAGCAAAAAGGCAGACACCTATGAACCAGGAGGTGGGCCCCTTTCCACAGAATCTGCTGGTTCCTTGATCTTGGACTTCTCAGCAACCAGAGCTGGGAGAAAAAAATTTCTATTTATAAGACACCCAGTCTGTGGTATTTTGATACAGCAGCTCAAATGGACTAAGATAGGCATAAAACAATAGCCAATATGGGTTTTGTGTGTCAGGAATTTGGAAAGGGCGCAGCAAGGATGGTTCGTCTATGCCCCATAAGGTTTGGGCTGGGATAATTCAAACAGCTGGAAGTAGGAGAAGCTGGGGCCAGAGACCCCATTTCCAAGATGGCATCTTCATTCACATTTCTGGCATGAGGCCTGGGATGACTGAAAGACAGATCTGTCTGGGACTGTCTGCTTGAAAGCCCACAGGTGGCCTCTCCTGTATAGTGGTATCAAGGTAACTGGACATTACAAGGCTGCTCAGAGCTCTAAAATGAATTTCCCACTAAGTAAGGTAGAAACTGCATGGTTTCACGATGTAGCTTTGGAAGTCACCTAGTGCCACATCCTATTCTATTGGTTGAAGGAAAAGGAACATATATTCTGCCCTTTAATGGGAACAACGTCAAAGAAACTGAGGCTATGGTTTAAAACCACCATCTGCAACTCGGTCTAATCCAGTTCATGCTTATCCACAGCACATGGCTGGCTCACCCTTTGGTAATTTTTTAGCACCATTTTCATTCCTGTTCATTTCTCACCTGTATCAGCTGACAAGTGATGCCTATGAGAATGTTATTACAGGTGACTTCTTTTCCGTGCTCCCCAAGGTTTCTTGGAAACTTACTCATGCCTCACGGTTAAACTCACATTCCAATTTTTCTACAAATGTATCACTTCGGGTGATCCCCTAGGTTATAACTCCTTGGCTTGCGACCCCTGCTTTCTGCCTCTCTTGAAGCATGTGTGATTCCTAATGACTGACAATAATGAGATGGGTAGTCAACTAGCCAACAAACAGTGATAAGAAAATGTCTTGAGCTAATTTATGAAGTAGAGAAATAGGCTTCTGAATCAAATAACAATTTGGGCCAATATACTTTTCTACCTTTAAGGATTTAGGAATTGGCACAATAAAATAGAAAAGACATATGATTGGTAAAACAAGCAAGTTCAGAAGAAAGCTGAAGGCTGACTCGCAGGAGTGGCTTATACAATAGACTTGACCTTCATTCTGGGAGCAGCGAGGCTCTATTTCGGTGGTCATCTACACCCAGCACACAATGAAGGTTCATTTTCTGAAGAACTAGAGCACTTACAGCTTGAACATTCATTCATTTATCTAAGTATCTTGAGTGCTTTCCCTGGGTCAGGTGGTATTTTTCTTTGCTGTTCAACAGCACAGTGGTGAAAAGGACACAGCCTCAGAGGGTTTTAAGGAGAAGGAAAAGCACAAAACAAAACAAAAAACTAAACTGTAATACAGTAAAGGAGCTCAAGAAAAAGCACTTAACTATAAACAATTTTGTTTCACTCTCAGTCTCATGTCTTACTCTCCTCCTATGTTACTGTATGCTCTTCGAAGGCAGAGGCCCCCTTTAAACTGCATACCACTCAGTATCCAGCTCAGTGACATGTCCATAAGTGTTTGCATTATGTGTGGCCTCCTGCAAAGGTTCTTGATTGCCCGTCTGTACACTAACCCATCACCACCACCACCAGTCTTCTCTATAACACCTTATGCTTGGAAGGAGGAATAACCAGGCTTTGACTCCGTGACACCCAAGAGTTCTGTGGTGACTTGATTCTTTATATAAGAATCTGCCTGCAATGCAGATTTGATCCCTGGGTTGGGAAGATCCCCTAGAGAAGGAAATGGCAACTCACTCCAGTATTCTGACCTGGAGAATCCCATGGACAAGGAGCCTGGTGGGCTATAGTCCACTGGACACAACTGAGTGATTAACACTTTCACTTTACTTAACCCCTTGGGGCCTCTAATTTCTCAGCTTTGAGCTAGATTAGTCTTTCCTTCTGGTTTACTCAGTCTACATGTTCTTGGATGCAAGGGAAGATGCCGCACTCAGACTATACACAGAGGGGATGGGGCAAGGCTTGTCCCCCTGTTCTGTGGTCCCACAGTAAATTCCCCATCCTTATGAGGTTTTAGTCGCAGTAAATTTCTCCCTCAAAAACCAAACAGGATAATAATGAACCACTTTCTTACATTTTCTATCAAGACAGCTCTTTGTGAGTTTTAAATGTTCTGTCCAGATTCAAAGAAGCTGGTTTCTTCATGAGTAGTTGGAATAAGACTTTTCTTGGAAGCTACTGAATATGGATTAGTTGGATTGTTTCGCAGGAAATAAAAAGCAGGCTCTAGGGTGACTACTTCAGCACTTAATTGGGTTAGCAAAGAACTGCAAATGAGAGGTTTCCCTTAGGAGGGAAAGGATGTTTATGGGCCACCTCCCCCACCCCCTAGGTGGTGGATTTTAACCTAAACGTTAGTCTGCAAATGCAGTCTTTAATTTAGGAACCATTACAAGAATCTATTAGAGCAGAAAATGTCAGGTTGAAAAATTAACACATCACAGGAGTTAATTAGAACCCAGCCCCTCATTAGATGCAAATGGAGAGCCCTCCAACTGCCCAGCAGCCCGCTGAAGTCATGTTTGTTGCTGCTGCAAAGTAGCTGCATCTTTGTCACGTAGGGAGTGGATGGAGGAAGCTGCCCGGACACTCAGGCCAGAGCCACCAGGGATCCGTGGCCCATCCTTTCGGCTAACAGAAGGTCTATTCCCAAGGCCCCATCTTTGACTCCTCTCTTGGGCCTCCCAGGTGGCTCAGGGGTATACAATCCGCCTACCAATGGAGAAGACACAGGTTCGATCCCTGGTCCATAAGAGTCCCTGGAGGAGGAAACGGCAACCCACTCCAATTTCTTGCTTGGAAAATCCCACGAACAGTGGAGCCTGGTGGGCCATGGTCCACGAGGTCATAAAGAGTTGGGTGTGACAGAGAGAGACTGAGCAAGCACCTCTCTCGAACAGTGCATGTCACAGGGTGGATAGCCTTCTGCCTGGAACTCCCTTGGGGAAGCGTTTTCTGCAACAAAGACAAACATGCCATGCCTGTCACCAGGCGCAGATTGGCAACTGTGTAAACCACTCGGTGAGAGGGAGGCTCCAGGCCATTCAGACTTAGCTCTAAGTCTCGGGCTTTGTTTTCTTTCCACATTCAGACTGAAATGTGATTCCCCGGGGCTTTCTTTTTTGGAAAATACCTGCGATGAGTTCCATGCTGGGAAAGAAAAGCTGTTGACAGGAAAAGCTTCTGACGGGCAAGGGGCTTTTTCAAGGGCTCTCAAAGGAGACAGTCGCATCAAGCAGGCCGAGGCAGAGATGGCAGGACTCTAGGAATGAGAGGTCCGGATCACAAAAGGGTTATCTGTTACCATGGATTAGGCAGAGTTTCAGGCAGCTTCCTCTGTGAACACGGCGCCATGCACACAGACTTTTGGGCCGGCAGATACACATCTCCTCTATCACCTACTGTGTGTTCTTGGGCAAAGGGCTTACTCTCTTGGAACATCAGTTTGCTGAGGCTGTTGCGCGAAATAAATGCATGAGAAGTGTGTAACACCATATCTGGCCCAGAGTAAAGGTTCTACATGAGTTATCTTTATTGATTTGATAGTAGTATTCCTTCAGCCAACACAAAGAGCTGCCTCTGTGTGCTAGGCCCTGTGCAGGGACAGCTCCTACTTCTTGACCTCATAGAACCCACTGCTTAATAAACGGTGTACACAAATCTTTAGTACAAAGCAAACCCCTCTGCCCTCCTTGCAAGAGCCCAAGGAGAAGTGCCAACTGCACACAGCTCTGCTTTGCCGAGTAGCTCAGAATTCTACCCTTTGAGCAGCCCTTTAAATTCAGCTACTTCTACCTTCAATTTAGCCACATTCTCTCTGTGGGCACTTACACATGGAGTTACTCTTATCTGTTTACTGTCTCCTCCTCTGAGTTCCTACAGGGTGAGAACCGTCTATTCATTTGATTCACTCATCATTTATTCATCTCTGTAGGCCAGTGGTCTCATGCATTACTCTGCAAAGACAGAGAGAAGATTCAGCCCTACTGCTGAGTACATAGATTCCCAGCTGGGAACTTTTCTGGAAATAACCCTGCTCCCCCACCACTCCCACTTTTTTCAGAGGCTCCCTTGAGCCTCTGTTTCCTCCCCTTCATTTTCTAACAATCACTTTGGTTCTGACCTCAGTTTCTTCATTTCTTTGAGGGACAAATAGAGTCTCCTTCCCTGGAAAGTTATGATGATGGCTGGAGACCATGCAGCTTCTCTGTGCCTCACACAATTCTAAGCACAGAGCAAATCGCAAAAAAAAAAAAAAAAGGTGATTCTATTCTTGCCCTTACCCATGATCGGTTAGTAATATATACATGATTACCACAGGAGTGGTACTGAGGTCCTTTCAACTTGCATCTAGCCTCTGCCATATGCTAGACTTACCTGAAATGGGAGGACATAAACACACATCAGAAGCTTGGTCCCTGTCATCACGTTCTTGGAGAACTGTGGTAAGTGTTGGACAAAAAGATTTCAGGAAGAGAGCAGAAAGCTCTTAACTCAGATCCTTAGACCCGGGCTGCAGGAGATTTCCACAACATCAACAATAACCAAGTTATTTGGCACTTACGACGTGCCAGTCAGTGTGTGCAACACTATCTCATTTAAGTCAGAACAACTGTGTGGGGTAGATATGAACTTCCTCATTTTATAGATGACCCATCTGAGGCTCTGCGAGGCACACTGGCAGTCCTTCAAGGACTAAATTGTTTAGGAATCCACCTGCTGACGCTTTAGTGGAGAGTGTGGGCTAGCACCAAGCTCGGCTGAAGGAGGGGAGGGTGGGGAGAAGGGCTGGGAAAGAGAGGGTGAAGCTGGATCAAAACACGTCTGGCATGATCCCCAGGACCCCCGCAGAAGCAGAGAAAGTTGTAAAGAGAGGCAGGAGGCAGGTGGGCGGGGGCAGTGGATGCCCGGAAGGCTGGGGGAGGGCAGCCTTCCCGGCCCCCTCCCCACCCCGCCAGCACCTCCTGCACAGGTCAAGCTTCTCCCCTCCCGCCCTCTCGCCCTCCCAACCTTATTTAGAAACCGTGTCCCCGAGACAGGAAGGGCGGCGGGCCGAGAAGCACGGAGCGTCCCGGTCTCATTTCCTCTCGAATCCCCCTGTGGAATTTCATTTCGTACGGTGAGGAAATCGGAGCGCGAGGCCGTCGGCGGCTCCGGGGCTCCCCCCTCCCCCGACTCTCGGCTGCAGGTCGGGCCGAGGCGGGGGGCGGGAGCCGGGCCGGGCTGCACACCGGGCGGGTTGGGGGGCGCACGGAGCCGCGCGCCCGGCCGTGCCAAGCACAGGGCCCCGTGTTCGAAAAGCCTTATCGCTCTGATCCTCTCCAGTCTCTTTACGGGCGAGGACCCTGACACCGAGAGACCGAGCGGTTTGCTTCGGGTCACACAGCCGGCAGTTTAAAAACCACGGTCTTCGTAAATAACCTGAATCCCGTGTTCTTTGTGTACGTTTCGCTGCCCGATGGGGAAGCGGCCAGAGGCCGAGGAGACAGCTGGAGGACAGCAAAGGGAGCCGGTAGGATCTGGGGGCGCGCCGCCCCCCGGAGGAGAAGGGGAGCGCGGGCCCGGCTGGGAAAACCGCGGCGGCCTCCGCGCCCGGCCCCAGAGCGCCGCGCACCGGGTGGGAGGGAGGCGAGCGCTAGGGAGCGTGGCTGGGCGCCCGGGGCCGCGGGGCGGGGACAGGGGAGGGGACAGGGGCGGGCCACGGGCGGGAGGCGCGCGGCCACTGGAGAGGCGTGCCGTCCGTCGCGCGCCGGGCCCGCCCCCGCGAACCTCCAGCGCCGCCTCGAGCTCGGGCGGCGGAGCGGCGCGGCGGCGCGGGGTGCTGGCGGGTTCAGCAGAGTCGCTGCGCAGAGGTGGCCGGCGCCGGCCCGGGGCTCGCCGCCCGTAGCCCTGACCTCCGCAGGCCGTCTTCTGGCCCCGGCTCGCGGCGTCTAGTGCCCCCACGCAGTCGGGCGCAGCTGCGGGAGAACCGGCCGCTTCCCCTCCGCCCCGTCGTCGTCGCCCTTGGCGCCTTATCGCCCTCTCCCCGGAGCCGGGAGCTGCGCGGGCGGCCGACGGCCCCGTGCAAACTGGGGGTGTCTGCTGGAGCAGCCCCCCGCGCCGCCGCTGCCCCCGGCTCTGGCCATGGCCTGGCGGGGCGCAGGGCCGCGCGTCCTGGGGGGCCTCGGGGGCGTCGGGCTCAGTCCGCGGCGGCTGCTGCTGCTGCTGCTACTGCTCGTGGGGCCGGCGCGGGGTTTCGGGGACGAGGAGGAGAGGCGCTGCGACCCCATCCGCATCTCCATGTGCCAGAACCTGGGCTACAACGTGACCAAGATGCCCAACCTGGTGGGGCACGAGCTGCAAACGGACGCCGAGCTGCAGCTGACCACCTTCACGCCGCTCATCCAGTACGGCTGCTCCAGCCAGCTGCAGGTGGGCGCCCCCTCCCCGGGCGGGACCCCTGGGGCAGGGGGACGCCTCCGAGCCCCAGACTCACTCCCCGGGGCCCTTGCCAGGTCGAGCCCCCTGTGCCCTTCCTAGGTCTCAAGGAACGATATCTATCCGGGAAAAGTGATTTCCATCCCCACCCCCCCTTTGCTGTCCCTCCTCAGGGACTGGAGGCCAAAACGTTGTGTAAGTCATCTGGCCTGCGAAAGAACCCGCTCTGCACCCCGCCCTTCCGTCTTTCTCCTCTGCCCACCCGTGTCTGGCCAAGCCCCTAACCCCAGCGGAGCTGAGAGTTATCTTTGCCAAGGATTCTGGCCGCCGCTGCTCGGTGGGCGAGTCCTCCGCACTGCAGCCAGTTGCAGCTAAGACTTGGAAGGGAGTGATAAGGCGACAGGGAATTTCTGCTCTCTCGCCGACCTCCTTTCTCCCCCGTATTTTTTGGGTGTGTTATTAAATGCAACACCCCTGGCCCATTTTCTGCAGAATGGCCCCTCGCGGTGTCTTGCATGATTGTAGAGGTCATGCACGAAGGAGTGGTTGCGCTGGCTTGAGTTCCTTCTTGTCCTCAGCGTTAAGGGCAGGTTTAGTACCTTGAGGGGGAGAAGGCGTCACTTGGGGAAGAGGTGATAGTAGGGTCAAGCTCCAGAAGGTAGCTTGTATATTGGAAGTTGTTTTTTTTTTCTTTTTTCCCAGTCATTAAAAGTATTAAAGCTTATGTAGTTATATAGAAAATGTTCTTCCTAACATAATAAGTGAAGAAAGAATTTGTATACAAGGGTGATTATAATCTTACCACAACGACAAGTTCACTGAAAGAAAAAAAGAACTCGAAGGAAACTTAAAAATGTTAACACTGGTTGTGTTTCTGTTGGAAAGGCATGAGTGATTTTTAGAAATTTAGAAAAGAGAGAACTGGTGGGGTGGGGGAGGAGTGGAGGGGAACAGAGGACAGTTCTATAGTTATCCAGGCTGAAAGTTTTGGAAATCTGTGGTTCTGGCTGTAACTTCTAAGAGATAAATAGGCAGGCAGTTGACTTACTAGGTGCATGTTTTTACATAAGTCATTTGAAAAGTTGGATGTCGGTTTCAGAAGGATGGTTGGGATTAGACCTGTTGCTGGTGAAATGTCCCGGTGGAAGTGTCAGGATTTTAGAACTAGGTTATGAAAGCTTAGGAAAATAATTCTCGAGCTCTCAGTTTGGAAACAACACATATCCTGACACCAGTGGCAATTTTGTTGGCAAAACAGCTTTTCAGGGATATATATTTTTAATTACATGTATCCTGGGGAGGCAGGCCAAGCTGTTTTGAAGGACAGGACAAGATCCCTTTACATGCTGGAAAATAGTTACTTGTAACTCTAGACTTCATAGACAACATCTGTAAGGAGCCAAGCAGACTGTTTATCAATGCTGGAGGAATTGAGGACAGCAACTGGACTCTCCCCTGCTGGTACTGCAGTTTCAGGGTCTGAACATTTGTATTTTCCTATTGTGCTTCATTATTATTCATTGAGGAAACCTGGCCAAACAAAGCCCCTGATACCCAGAGATTTCAACTTGCTTCTCATCCTTGGGTTTAACAATGTCTCAGTGAGGACATTTTCAATATGAGACTGGTTAAAAAATAATTTGGGGGAATAAAATAGGGGAAGGAGAGACTATTAACATGATAAAAGCCAGATCTCCATTTTTTTTGAATATTTATTTTTATGGTAATAAAGAAATGGGGATAGAAATAAAGCAACCCATCACCCAGAGAACTGAGTCAGACTGATTAGTCTGTTCACCTCTTTCAAATAGTAGCTGAAAGGGGAGGGAGGCTCAGAGTCAGCTCTTTAAGGTTTATTTCCCTAAGTGTTGTGCAAAAGGGGATTATGTAATGCTTTGGGTCCCTTTTAATATTTATTTATCTATGTTCTCCTGGAAAGGGTTTACTAGACCTAGAAGAAGAAAAAGGTGTAAGTGATGGATTATTAGGCAAGCTCATTTGAGGTCAGAGTCAACAGTCAGATGCCCTCATAGACCAATTTAAAAGTAGATATGGACTTTGCCCAGAAGCAAGTCATATTTGTGCAAGCCTTCGGTCAGACTTCCATGTCAACTGTCACTGTTTTCTTTGTTCGTTTCATGACTTTTTTCCAGTTCTTCCTTTGTTCCGTGTATGTGCCCATGTGCACAGAGAAGGTCAACATCCCCATCGGGCCCTGTGGCGGGATGTGCCTTTCGGTCAAGAGACGCTGCGAGCCTGTGCTGAAGGAGTTTGGCTTTGCCTGGCCGGAGAGCCTAAACTGCAGCAAATTCCCACCCCAGAATGACCACAACCACATGTGCATGGAAGGGCCAGGTGATGAGGAAGTGCCCCTGCCTCACAAAACCCCCATCCAGCCTGGGGAAGAGTGCCACTCCGTGGGAACCAACTCGGATCAGTACATCTGGGTGAAAAGGAGCCTGAACTGCGTTCTCAAGTGTGGCTATGACGCTGGCTTGTACAGCCGCTCGGCCAAGGAGTTCACCGATGTCTGGATGGCCGTGTGGGCCAGCCTGTGCTTCATCTCCACCGCCTTCACTGTGCTCACCTTTCTGATTGATTCTTCCAGGTTTTCCTACCCGGAGCGCCCCATCATCTTTCTCAGTATGTGCTATAATATTTATAGCATTGCTTATATTGTCAGGCTGACTGTAGGCCGGGAAAGGATATCCTGCGATTTTGAAGAGGCAGCAGAACCTGTTCTCATTCAAGAAGGCCTTAAGAACACAGGATGTGCAATCATTTTCTTGCTGATGTACTTCTTTGGAATGGCCAGTTCCATCTGGTGGGTGATTCTGACGCTCACTTGGTTTTTGGCAGCAGGACTCAAATGGGGTCATGAAGCCATCGAAATGCACAGCTCTTATTTCCACATCGCAGCCTGGGCCATCCCGCGGTGAAAACCATTGTCATCTTGATTATGAGACTGGTGGATGCAGACGAGCTGACTGGCCTGTGCTACGTGGGAAACCAGAACCTGGATGCGCTCACGGGCTTTGTGGTGGCCCCGCTGTTCACCTACCTGGTGATTGGGACTTTGTTCATTGCTGCAGGGCTGGTGGCCTTGTTCAAAATTCGGTCGAATCTTCAAAAGGATGGGACGAAGACAGACAAGCTGGAAAGGCTGATGGTGAAGATCGGGGTCTTCTCGGTCCTGTACACAGTGCCTGCAACCTGCGTGATTGCCTGTTATTTCTATGAAATCTCCAACTGGGCGCTCTTCCGGTATTCCGCAGATGACTCCAACATGGCAGTGGAAATGTTGAAAATCTTTATGTCTTTGCTGGTGGGCATCACTTCGGGCATGTGGATTTGGTCTGCCAAAACTCTGCACACGTGGCAGAAGTGTTCCAACAGACTGGTGAATTCTGGGAAGGTAAAGAGAGAGAAAAGAGGGAATGGTTGGGTGAAGCCTGGGAGAGGCAATGAGACTGTGGTATAAGGCTAGCCAGCCTCCACACTTTCCAGGGGGAATGCCAGCATTGGGGTGCAAGTGCTACTAAAAAGCTTCATGCAGTGAATCTCAGTTTGAACAAACTAGCAACACTTTAGTAACCAACCCCCCTCCCCCAATAATCCACCACCACTCTCCCACTGCTGCCCATCCCCCAGCATCATAAAACTAGTGATTTCGCTGCAGACTTTGGAATGATCCAAAATGGAAAAGCCAGTAAGAGGCTTTCAAAGCTGTGAAAAATCAAAACATTGATCACTTGAGCAGGTTGCAGCTTAGAGCGTGGAGGTCCTCCCGAGATTCCAGGAAGTCCAGGGGATGCTCCTTTTCCCTGCAGGGTGGGATTTGAGCTGTGAGTAGGCAACTTACAGGGAGAAAGATTAACTTTTTTTTTAACCCTTTAAAAGTTTTAAATACTAACTGGGTCTTTCAGACAGCAAAGCAATCTATAAACACTGGAACACTGGATTCAGAGAAGTGTTACAAGAGTTTTATAGTTTGGCTGATCTAACATAAACATTTTCTGTGGTGCACTGTCTGCTGTTTGGAACTTTGTGGATTGCTCTCCCAAGAGGTGGTGTCAGAATCTTTCAGTGCCTTTGTCGTAAAACAGAATTGTTTGAACAAACAAAAGTACTGTACAAACACACATGAGGTATCCCGTGGATTTTTCTTCTCTCTCTCCCTCTTAAATTTCAACAGCTCCCTACTAGACTGCTGCTGTTTTCTCCATTTTACATTAATGACTCAAAATAGGTATTTTTATAGGAATGTTAGCACTGCAGCAGGTCTAATGAGGGGGGAAAGGAAGGGCGAGTCACTTTCTTGACAATCACTTAATTCAGAGGAAAATGAAATCTACCAAGTCGACTTACCTTACCCACCCCAGAGACCGATTGCATTGAGCACCAGGGACTTAATATATTTTACTTCGAGTGATTGTATCTATGCAGACGCCAGTCTGGAAGAGCTAAAATGTTACATTTCTTGGCAACTTTGCATTCACACAGATTAGCTGTATAATTTGTGTGTGTCAATTACAATTAAAAGCACATTCTTGGACTATGACTTAATAGTTAGTTACTCAACTGACTTTAAAACTATGGTCAGCTTGCATTCTCAGAGTGATAGTGCCTTTTTCTTTCTCTTTAGCATAAGAATGTTATCAGAGTCTGGTCTACTTGGCACAATGGAGACTTTTTCAATTTGTAGAGGGAGCTAAGGACAACTAATCCAACTATTTGGTGCATAATTGTTTCCTAGTAATTGGCAAGGGCTCCGTATAAGATTTCATTGGAGGCAGTGTGGCCTGGAGTATTTATATGGTGCTTAATGAACCTCCAGAATACCAGCCAGGAGCTTGATTGGTTTGTAGGGAATAAAGTATAGACCATATGAAATGAACTGCAAACTCTTACAGCACAGGTCTTAATTGTATTTTGTGGGGGTATCCAGAGCTTTTAAATGTATGCTTTATATTCCTGCAAGAGGGTACCCTCTAGCAGCCTCTCAAAAATTGCAGTTCTAACTGGCCTTTCTCCTCAACCCTCTAAGGTCTTCTGATCACCAGATCTTTGGGACAGATTGATGTAACAGGTTGCTGTCCTGGAAGTTCATCTCGGTCTTTGCTTTAGCAACTTTGGGATGATTATTTTCTTATCCCTGCTCCTCCCCACCCCCGTCCCTTTAAAACAGGTAGGAAAGCTCTTTTATACCATTTCTTTGTGGAAAAATGTTTCCAGGGACTCAAAATTGCAAATAGGAATTCAGATTCTGGAAATAAGCATGTCTTTGTTTGTTTGAGCTTCATGCCCCTGGTCTGACATTTTCCTTTCTTCTCTGTCTGTTCTGGTGTGGTTCTCGAGCTGAGATGAAGATGTGCGTAAGGACTGTTGCCTGTTTTGGGAGGCAAAGTCTTGGGGTTTCGTGCACAGATGCTAAGTGGGCACTGGTGAGCCCCACTGTGTGTTCTGGGCCTGTGTACCTTGGCTGGACTCTGGGTCAGGGCTCCAGGAGCATGAGAAATGCTCCCCAGAAGGGCCAGTTGAACTCCATCTACGACTGCATTGCCCCTGAAATGTAGAATGTGAACTCCCTTTGCTGCTCGCAGATGGTTCCCATAGCTGGCCGGGGCCCGGAGTGTGCACCCAGGGGCAAAGCCTGCCCTTACTCACGCTCCTCTCCAGTGTCTTGGGAGTTGCTCGGAGACTCTGGCCCAGGAAAGGGAAGAAGGACCGTGCAGGGGTTTGCAATGCAATTCTCTTTGTAATGTTTCAGTGACTGGGTGACCGAGACAAGCATCCTAGCAGAGGGCCAGCCATGGAGAGGGTGCTCCATGTTTATGAATGATGAAATAGTGACAGTAAGGGTACTTGGGTGAACCTGGATGCCCAAGTTCTGGAGCTTTCTGGGTTGTAGAATGTCTCCTCTGTAAGTCTCTTGCCTTCTCGGGAGAAGTGTATTTGATCAGAACTGGCCATTGGCACACACTGGCAGTGTCACAGGCTTATGGGTAGTTCCTTTCACATTCTAGACCTTGGAGGGTGTTTACGGTTTTAGGAAAAGAACTTTCTGGCTGAAGAGTTAGTTATCAGTTACCTTGAAGTGAGTTACCATCACCTCTTAAATTGGTATTGGTTGAAAAAAAAGTTAATTATCAGCACATTTATTGAATGCCAGCTGTGTGTCACGCCCTGTGTTAGGCACCTTAAGGGACATCAGGGAGGATCAACTCTGTTCCTCTAACCAGTCCGACCTGGTTCTGCTGAACTTTGCTGTTGATTTCAGAAGGAGCAGGGGCTGCTGAATTGCTACCTGTTTCAGTCTCCATCCCATAAACCTCTTCCTGGGCCTTTCCAACTTTAACCCATCACTCAGCCCTTCCCAGGGTTCCTTGCAAATTGATGTACAGGGGTTTTGCCAGAAAGCATCAATTCTGTTACAGGACAGTCTCCGTGGAAACCTCCCCGGACGATCATGAACCTTGGCTCCATCTAATGTGGCTTCTGGGGCAGGCTGTTCAGGGCTGCACGCTAAGTCTCTTCTGTCGTGTCTAACTCTTTGCAACTCTGTGGGCTGTAGCCCACCAGGCTCCTCTGTCCAAAAGGATTCTCCAGGCAAGAATACCAGAGTGGGTTGCCATGCCCTCATCCAAAAGATCTTCCCAACCCAGGGTTCAAACCCGAATCTCCTGCATTGGAGGCAGATCTTTACCATGAGCCATCCGGGAAGCCTATCTAGTGACTCTCACAGGTGAGTCTGAGGACAGCAGCTTGCTAGGGAAAAGGTTCTTCCTCTTTCTCAGAAATCCAGGAGAAGTAGGTATATAATTGTAACTTCCTGCAAAATCCCTTGGCCTCGAAAAGGCCCAAGGGCACCTCTGTCAGCTTCCTCTCTGGCAGGCTCCTTTCTCCTCCCCCATAAGGGCTGCACCTCAGGGCAGAGGAACCTGGGCAGAGTGAAGCTGACAAGAACCTCCTGGTGCAGTGCCTTGGTTGAGTCATATCCTTTTTCCTCTGTGGAGACCCGTTTCCTGATCCCTGAGACTGCTCCTGATCTGGCAGCTTGCTCAGGGACCTCAGCCAGGAGAAGGAGAGGCACTCATTTATTTCCCCGAGATGCTCTCTGACTTTGCTTTCCCCTGGCCCTCTGTCTCCTGCACCCTCAAACCTGGACCCCAGGAAGCTTCTGTGTCTGGGTTCTGACATCACCAGCACCCCAGCTCTGTCCTCTCTGCCCTGCCCTGCTCAGCCTCCTGGCCACCGAATTCAGTGTTGAGAACCCAGCTGAGACCTGAGGGTGTAAAGAGAGACCCCACAGCCTCAGCCCTGGAAGGCAGACTCGCTGGAGATTTCACCCAGGTGTGCACACGCCAGCTGCCGGTGAGGGGCCCACTGCCGCAGCTGGAAGAGGGCTGTAGAGTGCCCCATGGAAGGAGCCCCCTTAGAGTCAATCTACATCCAGAATTGCATTCTGTGATGAGGGAAGTTGGAGAGAATTGCTGTCCCAGCCAATTTTGTCATGTCTTTGGACCCTTGACAGTTCTTTTTGCCCCTTTACTGTACTTGGGCTCAGAGTCCCCGCCTGGGTTTGTATTAATCTGGCTAGGGACCTGGGTTCTCATCTTTCTCCAGGGCCTAGGTCATAGATCTTGGAAACTCCTTGCAGAGCGTTTTGCTCCTACCAAGGATCAGATCCCAGAGCCTTAAATAATGGATTTTGCTGCGCTGTGGCCTTGGCAGAGCTGTCTGCTGCCACCTCTTCTCCTCGTGTGTGCAGTGATGCCCACTGGGCATTACCCAGAAGGAAGTGAACCCTGGAGCCCCCTCGCCCGCCCCAACAGGCCTCTACCTCGCGGGAAACCCACTTACTGTTTCTGTTTCTGATTTACCTTGCTTCCCTTCTTCTTTGCACCAGCAAATCCCTAATATTTACCCAGACAACTTGTTGAGGGCCTGCTTGGGGACCCACGAGCCATGTCCTCCAAGCTTACGGAGCTCCCTGATGGCCCACAGTATTCAGTACACGACCACTGTCATCCCAGCAGGCTTCCTCGGAGGCTGCGAGCGCCCCTTACTCCCCTGAGCCTGGGTCCATCTGCCCTCCCACCATCCTGCCGAGGGCTTGGGCCAGCCTGGCTGGGGCCTTTGGGAAGGTAACACTGATGTCTCTCTCAGTGGGGCTCTAGGTGGCCCTGAATTTCTTCCTACCTCACAGGGATGTTGTGAGACTTCAGACTAGAGGAGGACAAAGGTTCCTTGAGCTCTTGGTAGGAAAGGTGGAGTGAGTATCAGGTGTGATCTAGACAGAGATGAAATTCTGCCTGCTGGTGCAGCGGACAAGCTCGTGCTGTGTGACCTTTCTCGGTCCCCCGGACCACCCGCAGCCCCAGCCCCCTTCAGTCCCTGAGGCCAACCTAAGGGACTTTCAGATGTTCGACATTAGAGGTACCAGCAAACCCCTACGATGCGCCCTGAATGAATTGCTGAGCATCAGAAGAAATGGACCCTGCTATCGAGGATGTACAAACGTATGCATTGATGTCTGTACTGTAAATTTCTAATTTATCACTGTACAAAAAAAAAAACAAACAAACTTTGCTATTTAATTTTTGTATTAAAGGAAAATAAAGTTTTGTTTATTAGCTAGTGTGTAATTTGGCCTCTTCCTGCAGGTGTCTGAAAGCCCCTGGGAAGCACACTTACCAGAAGGGAGAAATAAAGAACTGGGTTTGCAGGGCAGAGGCACAGCCTTGTCTTCTTTTTGCTGATGCAACTTTCCCCCGTGGGGTTTCTCCTGGGTCAGCCAACCCTCTGAGGTCCAAGGTCAACAGAATCCATCACTGCTGTCGTCATTGGTAACTCTCAAGAGGTCACATGATGCTTCGGATGTGACTCAATTTCTCAAGCTGTCACTCCATCACACCCCGTTTTGGCATTTTCAATGCACATGAGCATTTTCACACACCTTCTCAGTCCCTTTGGCTTAATGTTGCAGCCTAAAAAAAGTTTTCTTATCATTGCTAGAATTCAGGCCACTTGAAAAGGGGAAAGGGAGCTTTTTTTTACTCCAATTTTTTTTAGCCCTCCCCTCCTTTTTTTTTCTGGTTACACAATGGTTCTGTGTTGTGTAATCGACATGGGAGTATGTCACATCAGTCAGCCAGGAAAATGACTTCTTCAGCTAATTTTATAAGTTGGGTGGTTGTGTCCCCATAGCCAGAAAAGTCATCAGACAAAGCAAATTCAAGGCTTTTGTCAGGACATTGCCATGGGAGCAAGCAATATTATGGACCACACAGGGAAGGGGAGTCGTTGCCATCGACTGGAGATGCTGTTGAGGTCCCTGAGGAGAGCGTTGGCCCTTTGGGTTTACCTTTAAATTTCTTTCCACCCTTCAGTTTTACCTGAACACCACCCTGCTTTGCTGTGCGTAGAAAGTCCAGGGAGCAAGAATCTGCAATGCTCTTCTCCTTCACTGCAGATTGCTCTTGTACTTTTAAGTCCAACTGAACCTGAAGGGAAGCACGTAATTTAAAGTCTCTTCCCCAGAAGATAAGCTGTGTGTCTCATTTCATTACCTACTCATTATGTAGTTACGATGTTAGGGAAAAGTCAACAGAATCTGGGGTGAATTCACAATAATCCCTTGCACTGGTACAAACCCTTTCTGGATAGAAAATGCTTTTATTTACGTGATTTCGTTTTACGCTCATGTCACCTTCGAGGTAAGCAAGATGGGTGGGCACTACCTCGTTTTAGAGATGAGAACTGAAACAGGGTGAGGGACTTGCGGACGGGGACCTCAGCAGGTGAGTAGCCTGTTGGCCAGCCAGGCTCTCTCCTGCTTAGCCCAGGGTTTTGTTTTCATTTTATTGGGTTGGCCAAAAAATTCTGGGATGTCCCTATAATGTTACGGGGAAGCCCGAACGAACTTTTTGGCCAATCCGGTACAGTGAGTTGTGAGTTGAATCATGTCTGCTCCAAAGACACACTGAAGTCCTAACACTCTTTACCTATGAATGTGAGTTTCTTTGGAAATAGGGTGTTTGCAGTTGTAATTAAGATCAGCTCATGATCTTGCATGCCTGCATGTTAAGTCACTTCATTCGTGTCCGACTCTTTGCGACCACAAGGACTGTAGCCCACCAGGCTCCTGTGTCCATGGCATTTTCCAGGCAAGAATACTGGAGTGGGTTGCCATTTCCTCCTTCAGGGGATCTTCCCAAACCAGGGATCGAACCCAGGTCTCTTGCTTGGCAGGTGGATTCTCAGCACTGAGCCACCTTGGAAGCCCCATTCCTCTGGATATCTTTACTGCAGATGGTTTTTTGGCAGGCAACTCAATAACAAGTCCTGGCCATGAGCTTCTGTTGTTTAAGGATTATGTAGGTGATCACTCTGGTAAGTTTATCTGTAAGCTGGACACCTCTAGAATAAACCCCAGGATCCCGGACACTCAACCTACCTGAACCGGTCTTAGCCGCTCTCTCTGTCCACCCGCCCCTGATGGGAGCTTTGTATGCTGGGCCAGGACCTTGGCTGGAATGTGGCCCAAGGGTTTTTAGCATTTCTGTCCTGAGAACTGATTTTTTCTCTTTCCCATTTTAGCTTTCACATGCAATCATAATTTTAAAGTGGAGCAGACTCTTGACTAAAGAGGTCAGCCTTGGCCTCCTGTCTTCAGACTTGCTGCGAACAGAAATAAACCACACTCTGAGAAGGGCGTTGCCCTCTGCTCGGTTTTCCTTCATGCAGCTGGGGTGTAGGACTGGGAACATCTTGGTAAACGTTTTGAAAAGACTGGACTTCCAAAGATTTAGTCCAAAAAGTTTTCAAAATGGGACCTTGGTCCCACCTGAAATTCCCAGAGTTGGGAATTTTCCTTCTGACCCTTTCCTTCTGTTTCATCTTTAAAGAGAAAAGAACCCAAGGATTCATCTGCTCTCAGGCAAAGGCTTCCAACTTCTCAAACTCCCTGGGAGAAAGAGTAAAAAGTAAGATTTATTACATTTCACATCAACTGGCTGAATTTCATCAGGTTCCCACATGGCTTCCTTTAAGCCCCCAGTGTGGTTTTTACCCAAGAGCCTGATGAATCTCAGATAACCCACATTAGCAATGCCTATCTCTTAGAGACAAAATGATTGGCTATCTACCTTTTCCAAGATGCCAAAGGACTGCATCATTTCACTTTTCCAAGATGCCAAAGGACTGCATCATTTCACTTTTCCAAGATGCCAAAGGACTGCATCATTTCACTCAAGTGGAATTAAGTGTAGAGTGCAAAGCACTGAGACAGGGTTGATAAGTCACAGAGGAAAACCCTTCCTAGTTCCGTCGCTTTCCATACACTGCCTTGCCTTTCTGTGGGTGTTTCCCTTCATCTGCAGGAACTCTTTCCTCCTTCAACAAGGCTGTGTCTAGTCTTCCTTCGACACTGAGATCTTAGGTCACCTATCCTGGGAAGACGTCCCTGAACTTCCAACTTGCTGCTTCCTGCCTCCTTTGGCTTCTTCTTTTTAATATTCATTTATTTGGCTGCTCTGAGGTTTAGCTCCAGCACACAGAATCTTAGGTTGCTGCACAAAGCACTCAGTTGTGTCACGTGGGATCTAGTTCCCCGACCCGGAGTCGAACCTGGGCCCACCCGCATTGGGAAGGCAGAGTCTTAGCCACTGGACCACCAGGGAAGTCCCACTTCCGTTGTTTCCTACCACCAGTAAGTTTAAGCCTCTGTGCTTTCAACTCTGGGAGCCTTGATTGTACTGTTTGTTACAGTCTGTTGATGTATCCATCTCTCCACCAGAATGAGCAACCTGATGATGACTCTGAGCACCCAAAGGTGCCCACCTGCGTGTCCTCAGGGCCTAGCAAGTGTTTCGAAAACATCCATGGAGAGACTAAGGAAAGTAGGGTAGAAGAAGATGGTGTTTGATCTTATTACGTAGGGGCTTTGTTGACAGATGTGGCCAGCATGGGAAAGACTACCAAAGGTAACAAGGGGCATCACATAGGCCGAAGCGTTTGAAAAAAAGCTTGGGGGGAAGTGGCAGAACCCTGCAGTCGCTGGTTGTGACACTGGTCACCTACCCACCGTGTTGCTTGTTGTGGTCTTTCTTCCCTCTTTTTTCTCTCCTTCTCCTCTCCACCCCACCCCCCCCGCCCTGCCCCCAACAAATATTTGCTGAGCGCCTACTGTATATAGAATGCTGGGGTTGGCTGGGGAAGGGAGAGAGGGAGTGATTGTCGAAAACCGCAAAGACAAGGTCCAACTCCGAGTCCAAAAGTACAGATGACGAAACAGAGAAAGAATCCATCTGTTATTAACAAGCTTAAAATTCCAAACCTGGAAAAACAAATCCTCTGTTGCTTAGTAAATATTTGTGGAGTAGCTGAAGGAGGGTCCAGCCCCAAGATAACTAAGGCACAGCCTCTTCCCTCCAGAAGTTCACGGCAATAAACCACATGCCCTCCGTACCTGGTAAAAAGGTTCCGGACCCACTAAGGGATCAGAGCTACTATTCATTATGTAATTTCTTCCTAATCTGAGTCCTGGGGCTTTGTTTGTTTAGTGTGGGTGCTGCAGCTTCTGAGGACTGAGTGCATAGCGCCTCTGTATATAGAATGCTGGGGTTGGCTGGGGAAGGGAGAGAGGGAGTGATTGTCGAAAACCGCAAAGACAAGGTCCAACTCCGAGTCCAAAAGTACAGATGACGAAACAGAGAAAGAATCCATCTGTTATTAACAAGCTTAAAATTCCAAACCTGGAAAAACAAATCCTCTGTTGCTTAGTAAATATTTGTGGAGTAGCTGAAGGAGGGTCCAGCCCCAAGATAACTAAGGCACAGCCTCTTCCCTCCAGAAGTTCACGGCAATAAACCACATGCCCTCCGTACCTGGTAAAAAGGTTCCGGACCCACTAAGGGATCAGAGCTACTATTCATTATGTAATTTCTTCCTAATCTGAGTCCTGGGGCTTTGTTTGTTTAGTGTGGGTGCTGCAGCTTCTGAGGACTGAGTGCAACGGAAAAGCATTTTCTAAGCCATTGTCATCCCATTTGATCCCCTGAAGGACACCTCGGCCTCAGTAGGTAAGTGTAGGGAGGGGGCAGGAAGCAGGCAGAGTCCAGGCGTCCTGACCTCTCTAAAACTTGGTCTGCTCATCAAAACCACCCCCTGTTCAAACTGTAAAAAAACAGGGGACTTTCCTGGCAGTCCAGCGGTGAAGACTTCACCTTTCAGTTCAGCAGGAGCAGGTTCGACTCCTGGTTAGGGAGCTACGATCCCACGTGCCTCAGGACCCCAAATACCTCAAAACATAAAGCAGAAGCACAGTTTAAGTGAATTCCATAAAGACTTTGAAAATGGTCCACATCAAAAAATCTTTCCCCAAAAATGTAAAAAATAAAAGTCAAAACTCACAAAGCAGCCATTGGACCGGCTGCCTCCCCTGAACGTCTTTGTTGGCGCACGTGATTTATGATACTTGCACCCAGAAGGTGGTGTGTGTAGCTGTGTCTGCCTTGTGCCCTATAGGATCCCTCTCTTGCTTCTCTCATGCCATAGTTCTACGAATGCAGAGAGTCTGCTCTACAGACATGAAGACAAGCACACAGCCACCCTCCGTCTCCTTGTTGCCCAGAGTGAGAGGGAGAGAGGTGTGAAGAAACTGGGCGGCGGGATGCCTGTAGGGAGGTGCGGGCAGAACGGTGGTGTAGCTGGAGCCCGAGATCCTGGGAGCAGGAGGGAGGCCGAGTTAGACAAGGCCTCGGAGGTTGCACCGTCTCCTCGCCGGGCACAGGGAGGTGGCGAGGGTCTGGCCGGGGGAGGGTGTCTCATGGAGCTCTCCCTGGCTGCCTCGGGGGGCCTGGGTTGGAGACAAGGCCAGGATGGGTGTGGAGGAGACGGGCAGACAGACCAGTTTGAGAGACCGTGAAGGCCTCAGCGAAGGGGGTAGCAGAGACCTGGAAAGGAGGGGGCGATTTTCAGGGAAACGGGCGACAGACCGCGTCCTCCTCGGCGCAATTCAATGAGCCGAATCTGTGCTTTCTAAACGGCCTGTGCTCCAGAGGCCCCGAGCTCTCTGTTTGCTCCGGACACCTGATACAGCACGCTCCCTACGTTGCAAGTCCCAGATAAATACTGACCGAAGGAATCACACCAGGGCTGCGGCCTGTCGCACCCCGGGGAGCTGGGGTTTCCCCGAGGAGACGGACTCCCTCGGAGTCTGCAGGGCAGCGTGCCACCATCCGTCGGGGGCTGGAAGGGCCAGGGGCCCTGGGAGCGGGGGACGGTGTTGAGCTGTTTCTGTCGTCTTCAGCCGCCCCACCACCTCTTTTGGAGTTTCCTATCGAGACTATAGCTGCTACAGATTCCGTAGGAAAGGCTTCACTAAGTATAAACACCAACTTAATCCCACTCACGTTTCCCATCTAGATCTTGTTTCTTGACAGTTTTCTCTGCGGGCTACTGCGATCATTAAAAAGGAAGTCTGGACTGCCAGCCAGATCCACAGCAAAAGGTGTCATCAGCACACACCTTTTCCCTAGTCCTCTTCCTTTTAAATCAGAAATTCTGTATAACATTTTCCATCAGTGAAAGAGAGAACCACCACTTCCTAGCTTTCTCTCTCTCTCTCTGGTTTTTTTTTTTTTTTTTGGTCTTTCTTTTTAAACAACAGACCTTCCTTTTGGATTTACATCAGCATTTAGCTAACTTCCTGAACACTTCACCCACTTCCTGAACTTATTCTGAGGAAGGAAAAACATCCTCCTTCAGAAATAAATGCAAATAATCACGGAGATTATTTTTATTAAATAAATAGTGTAAATGCAATGGAATTTCCTGTACAATGTACGTTTACTGTGGATATTTCAACAAGAATCTGTTGTGATCTGTAGGAACCATTTTATTTGCAGATAGTCTGAGGGATTATAACCGTTATGTAGCTACTCAAGAGATAAGTTCTGAACATTTGCAATTTTTTTTTTCTGTTTGCTGTTAAAAAGTTTTGTTTTTGTTTTTTTTTAACTGACAAATCTGAACACTGGGGGAATGGTTTTCTTTAGGTCAGCAATTCTGAAGCTTTCTTTTAAAACAGGGTTTTCATGACCCCTAGTGGTGAATAGGGGGCAGGACCGCTTTAAAGTTGGTGAGTGTCACAGTGTCTCAGTGATCAGTGTTTTTCAGTCATGCATTTGTCTGGGAGAAAATGGGCTTCCTTGGTGGTTCAGACGGTAAAGAATCTGCTTGCGATGCAGGAGACCCTGGTGAAATCCCTGAGTTGGGAAGATTCTCCTGGACTTCAATATTCTTGCCTGGAGAATCCCGTGGACAGAGCCCATGGGGTCCCAAAGAGTCGGACACTGAACGACTAATACTTTGGGAGAAAACACTCATTCCAAGCACTTCTTAATGCCCATACTGCCTAAGAACCCTGTAAAGTGATGATATGAAAATGACAGTCCTTAAACATTTCTGGTGATGTTCTGTTCTTTTGATTAATATTTCTTCAGAGCCAGCCCACTGCCTAGCCAGCCCACACCTAAACTGGTTCAGTTTAAGAATGAATGAAAAATCTGAGACTTTGCAGAGAGAAACACATCGATATATCAAGTCAGGATCAGGGTCTCTTCAAATTTTTTTTTTTTTTTTAATGAAGGCAGTCTCTCTGTATTTGTAAGAAGTTCGATTTGGTCATCTGGTTGTGGAGAAGAATGATATTTTTCTGTTGAGTAAATCTCATGAACACCTTAGAGATATGTTTTAGGCTGACTCTTCTTGTCTTTTTTGTTTTCATTTTTTGGCTACACCACATGGCATGTGGGATCTTCGTGCTCCACCCAGGGATTGAACCCCAGGCCCCTTGCCTTGGAAAGGCAGTGTCTTAACCACTGGACCACCAGGGAAGTCCCCTTGCCCGTGTCTTTTATGAAGGGTTTACAGGGCCTTTCTTAATGTTCTCCAGTGTGTCAGGCAGCAGCTAATTTTTAGAGGAAGCGATGATAAGAATCTGAGAAAGGCTTTTCGCTCCCACGTTCCTTGCAACCACCGACAAGCAGAAGGGTGCCTGGGACAGATGGGTATCTAGCCTCCTCATGCCTTCCCCAGGAAGAGGCCCCCTCATCCATTACCCAGGCTGACATTCTTCCACAGATCCATCCAAGGCCTCCAGAGTCGGGCCCCTTCTCTTATCCTCCAGCCCCACGTCCCACCTCTTCCTCAGACCCAGAGTATGTTCTAACCAATTCCAACTCCTCGTGTGTCTCACTCTTCTCTGCTTTGCACATGCAGGTCCCCTCAGCCAGGAGACCCTGTCCCTCCAAGGCTCTGGGCTCACTGCTCAAGACCCCGTGTAAGCATTCTCTCTCCCGGGAGCCTTGAGTAATCCCTCCTGGCCGACCTTGTGTCCCTGTGTGTCACCTCTCAAGCACCTATAATTGCACGGTTATCTCACATTCCATTGTTTGCACACGTCTCCCCTAGACATCTGTGATAGTCTCAAGGACAAGGACTGTCCTGGCACCTAACTCCCTGGCTTGTCCAGCTGCCCTGCAAATGTTCACTGACATCCTGACATCAGTGTCTGTAGGCCTAGACTGTTCTGCAGGGATGCAGTGTTTTGACAGGAGAAGGCAGGGAGCATGCAGCTAGTTCAAAAGTAGAGTTGACAATCAAGAGGCAGGTCTTTGAAAGTGTACAGAACCACTTATTATCTCAAATGGCCTCAAACTTCATCCCCTAAGGAATATGATGGTTTCACATAAATGATCTCTAAGTTTTTATCTGTGTGCATCAGAGTTTCTATAACTGGAGGAGCTGTGATCTAAGCGTTTTTAAAACTCTGAGGTCAATGCAGAAAGTCTGTAACTACATGAAAAGTATATTATGCACACATGTGTCTTTGGGGGAGCTAAATGGTCCAGTCTTTCATAGATGGGTGTATGATCACAAAAGATTGAATGCCACTGATGAAGAATTGTTGCAAAAAGGATACTCGTAATCTTTATTGGCTCAATAGGAGTTGACACCTTCTTGAGTGCTTCACAGGGGAGGCTTATAAACCATCGATTCTGCTGCCTTTTCTCCACTGTCCTTCATTAGGGCACCTACAGATCTGGTCTACAATTTAAAAAAGGAGGTTAAGGACTTTGGCCTGTGTTCCCTTGGTGTTGAATAGTGTCACCCTCCTGAGGTTCTAAAGGTATTGTGAAGGTATGATCAGAACCCTTGTCAACCCAAGATTATGCAGCATTCCCCACATAAAGAATTTTTCCTGCTCCAGGAAAGCTATCCCAGAGTGCTCACCAATCCTGCCCAAGTGGTCCAGGTTGAACCCTCTGTGCAGGTAACCTACATGTGAAGCATGACTATAAAATGTTCTGCCACTGTGAGCTGGGCTTGCAAACTGCTAGGATGATTTTGCTCCTGGATGGGAGCTGATTAAAGTGAATTGCGGTCGGGAGAGGCAGGCTTCATGTGTGTGTGAGCTGGGCAGTCATTCAGAGTCTCAGGCTTTAATGCTCTACTGTTGCTGTCTTGAGTGAAGTGAAAGTGAAAGTCACTCAGTCGTGTCCAACTCTTTGCGACTCCACGGACTGTCGGTTACCAGGCTCCTCAGCAGACAATCCATGGAGTTGGTCAGGCAAGAGTACTGGAGTGGGTTGCCATTTGAAGTTCTTAATAATTTTTGAATAAAACCTTCTATATTTTTACTTTGCTTCGGGTCCTGCAAATTGTGCTGCAGGACCCGAGGAGCTGCACATACCTGAAGCAGCACCGTGCGGTGGAAAGGGCACGAGCTTTGGAGTCAGCAGTTGGGAGTTCACATCCCCGTTCTGTAATTTCCCAGCTGTGTGAGTGCGACTAGGTTGCTTCACGTCTCTGGCCTTCAGTGTTCTTATATCTAAAATGGTGATCATGGTGACTATAATATCTAACTTCTGTAATTGTCAGGGATGTTAAACAGTACATGTGATGGCAATGGCTGATAATGATGACAATAATTTGAAATTAACAAGTTAAGAATGAACAAAATACATGAATATGAAAAGGAGACCAAAACAAACCAAAAAATCCATACACACAGACTTTTAGAGGTGGGAGGAATCCTAAAGACGAGCTCTTAGGTCTAGCTGTTTTGACCTTTGTCCTTTTACAGTCCTTTGAATTAGACCACTTGAAAATATTATATTATCATTATTTTCCTTTATTATAAATCTTTTTCCACATTCAATTTTGAGACCTCCTCCATGCCTCCCCAGACTTGGGACTGTGTCTATACTTGAAAACAAACAAACAAACAAACTCTTCACAAACGCCTGTTAAAAAGTAGATGTTTAATAAATAATTGTTGAAAGAATAAACTAGCTCATTATTTGATTTTATTGTTGCAAAGCTGAAGCCCAGAGAAACTCAGTGAGTTATCCAGGCTCACAAAGCCTGTCCTTGGCAAAGCCAGAACTGGAGTCCCTTCTGTTTGTTTTGAAAGAAGTGCTTAGGGTCCGTGGGGACCCATGTAGACACCATCTTTATTGCTTGCTGAGTTGCAATGATCAGATTACCTGGGAAATGTTTGAGTCTTTTGTGTAAGTGTATATTTACTTATTTGGAGTAAAAAATCAGAGGGGAAGGCCAGCCACTGGGGCTGGAATGAATATCCTTTGGACTGTCCCAGAGAACTTCTAGAGAAAGCAATCCATCAGACCCCTTTACTGAGCTCACAAGCCTGGCTCCCCTCTCTTCTTCTCCAGATCCTCCTATTCATGAGATTATCCTCTGTGATGCTGATGTCCTAGCTGTGATTGATCACCCACTGCTATCTCGGGGACCTGAGAGTGACCTTCTGAATGCAACTGTAAGGGGGAAAAAAATAAAAAACTTGAACGCATCCTCCGGTTGGCCTGAGATAAGGGGGGCTCAGAGTCATCTTTCATTAGAAAGATGGAAAAGCAATCATTGGAAAAACAATCTAAACAATAAAAAAAATCCATAAGAAAATATTCTCCTTCCAGAGACTTAAAAGATACTTCTCATTTCAGCCACCCCACTGACATGACACCACTCCTAGGCAAGAAAAACAAATGTGTTTGTGAGAAGAGGAGAGGAAGGGAAGAAAGGAGAGATAGAAAGGTTAACAGAGGAAGGGAGGAGGCAGAAGGGAGGAGGCAGAAGGGAGGAGGGGTGGGATGCAGAGGAAAAGATGAGGCAACAAAGACAGAGAGGCTGAACGTATTTGAGAAGAGATATGGGACTCTTATTTACCTGAGGAATCCCAGAAAGGTGAAGCAGACCATCAGGATGAATCAGTCTTGTTAAATTCACTTGGTTCAGCGTTCTCAGGCTGGGAAGGAAGCATCGGAAGACAGCGAAAAGATCTGGGTTTGAGTTTCGGCCCGAATGACAGTTTGTTGTGCTGACGGGGACTTGAATTTTTCAAGTCCTAGGCCTCAGTTTTCTAACTCAGAAGTAGGGGGGAAATAGAGGAAATGAGACATACGAAAGTCATTTGGAAAAACAGAGTGTACTCAAGCAAACACGGCCTCTAATTTACACGCGAGCTGGATCCGTTCCACTTAAAACAGGCTTCAACACACCCCCAGCTCTGCTTTTCAGAAGCTGGAGGAACTTTTCTACCTCGTGTGTCTTAAATAAATAAGTACAAGATCTGATGGTCTCGTGACATCATTATGCTCAGGTGAGCTCATTCCAAGTCGTGGGTACAATTCTGAAATCATAATAAGGAGAGAAAACAGACGCATGACTTCCTGCCAGCTTTCAACACACTTGTTACCCTGGAGTGGGCAGGCCTGGCTGGCAAGGAGATCTGATGCCAGTCCTGCCGGTCCAGTGCTGGGTGTGAGTGAGTGTGGCCGGTTGGAGATTTTTCAGCCTCATCCAGCCTCCCTCTTCCCACTTCTTATGGGAAAATACCCCTCTCCCTGTGCTGTCAGCACAAAGGCAAATGCTGAGCACAGCTCTTGGCGTCTGCTGGAGCCTCTGTCTATACTGACCGACCCTGCACTCTCAGTTCCGGCACAGAGCAGATGGGAAACACATCGTGTTTTTCCTCCTCCTCTTCTCCTTTTCACTGCTCTTACCCCCTCCCTGCTCCCACTTACTCAGGTGTATTCCCTTGGGCCCCAAAGTAAAAGCTTTGGATCTGCGTATCTGAGATACTGCTTGACAGCATCTCTGCGAAGGCTTCAAATAGGAAATGCAGGCGCTGCACTAAGCCCTTTCCATTCTAGCCTACAAGCTGTGAACTTTCAAGGATGTGGCTGTGAAGACCGGATGGAATTGGAGGCCTAGAGAAAAGATGAAGAGAGAAAAGAGCGAGAAGAAGAAACTGAAGAACCGAAGGGATTCACGACACAGGAAACGGCAAGGGGATTTTCTCCACTTATGGAGGCACCAGACCGGAAAGTAGAAAGAAGCATGAAAGTTGTGGCAGCCGTTCAGAATGCCATCCAGGGCTACCGTGGCATCCCTGACAAAAGAGACGAGCCACCGCCCAGAAATCGCTGGATCATGTTTTCAAGAGGACAGTGGAATTGAATTTGGCGTGGAACCAGAGCTTCTGCCAGCAACGTCAGCTGCGAGTGGAACTGCAGCCTCCCTCCGTCTCTGCTGCTGACGACCCTTCGGCTCTTTCATCGCCCACCTCCGCTCCCTCCTCCATCACTAACTCTCCTTGCCTGTTCACCCGATGCCCGCCCCTGTATGCTAGCTGTTGTGCTGTGCTACTGTACTTTTCAAGGTCCTGTACTGTAAGATTAAAAATGTTTTCTTTATTTTTTGTTTTGTAACATATTATTTGTGGGAAAAGCATGATAAACCTGTTACAGCACAGAACTATACAACCAACTGTGTTAGTTGGCTCCCTAGGCTGACTCTGTTGGACTTACAGACAAATTGGATTTATGAACTCGTTTGTGTGTACGGGACTTGCTGTATTTTATGGTTGTATATCTGTCTTGGGTGTCAGCAATGAAAACAGATTCCAGAGAGCTCATTTGCAGAACAGTTTATTGGAGGGATATTAGGGGATGGAGAGAACTAGAAATGGGTAGAGATCAGAGGAGGTTCTTGTGCTGTGAAGAATGCAGTGGGGGAGGGGAAAACGTCCAAGTGTGAGTTTTCTCTTGGATGATAATTTGTTGTGTGAACCCAGATGTGTCATTTCCCATCCTAGGCCTCCAGTCTCCCAGGAATGGAGAGTCAGGGGGCGAGGCCGGCGAGGTCACAGCAGCGGTGTCCTGACAGCAGAGTGGTCAGCAGGCCAGTTCCTCTGCTTTCGAACCAACGGCTTCCAGCTCTCCCCGTGGATAACCACCAGCCACAGCTGTGTTCCTGCACTGATTCCCGGAGGCTGCCAGTTCAAGGGAAGACCACCAGAGGGGCTGAGCCCAAGTTAGTTGCCCATCCTCAGATTTTGCCAGGGCCAGTGTGTGAGTGTGTGTGTCTGTGTCTGTGTGAGTGTGTGTGTGTATGTGTCTGTGTGTGAGTGTGTAAAAGAGTATGCGTGTGTGTGTGTGAGTGTGTGTGTGTGTGTGTGTGTGTGTGTGTGAGAGAGAGAGAGAGGGAGAGGTCCTGACTACCTTTGATGGGAAGGATGGGTTCAACCTCCCACCAAGAAAAACCACACCGAGATCAATCCTTAGAAAGAGAGAAGAATTGGTTGAGAGACACTAGACAATTAAACTAGGACACCTGTCCAGTTGCAGCTCAGAAGAGGATGTGCAAGCATCTTCCAGAGGCCATGGACTCTGAGGTCCCGCCTTGTGTGGGGACAAAGAGCCCAAACTACAGTGCTGGGGGTCCTCCATCCACTGCTGTGGATAGGGAGGGCCCTGTAGTGTCTGCTCATTCATGGTGGTTTTGAAGAAAAAATCAACATTAAATGAAAACAAATAATTAGGAATTTATTGTCATTGAAAAACACATATAAACAATTTCCACTTTCACTTTGAAAGTCACTTAGTGATGTCCAACTCTTTGGGACCCCATGGACTATACAGTCCATGGAATTCTCCAGGTCAGAATACTGGAGTGGGTAGATTTTCCCTTCTCCAGGGGATCTTCCCAACCTAGGAATTGAACCCAGGTCTCCCACATCGCAGGTGGATTCTTTACCAGCTGAGCCATAAGGGAAGCCCAAGAACACTGGAGTGGGCTGCCATTTCCTTCTCCATAGATGGTCCACAATCACCTCCAAAATTTGGTATGGATTATGTTCGACTAAATCCTCACTTTTGCACAGGGCTTCACAGTTTATAGAGAGCCTTATGGCTTGCATGGACTTCCCAGGTGGCTCACTGCTAAGGAGTCTACCTGCCGACGCAGGAGACCCAGGTTTGATTCCTGGGTCAGGAAGATCCTCTGGAGGAGGAAATGGCAATCCACTACAGTGTTCTTGCATGGGAAGTCTCATGGACAGAGGAGCCTGGTGGGCTACACTCCATGGGGTCGCAAGAGTCGGACACTGCTGAGCAACTGACTGAGCACACACACGCACACACACACACAGACACACACACACACACACACGCGCGCGCGCGCGCGTGCATAGTTCGTGTGGAGTCTGCAGTTTGCCTTCTTAAATGCGTTGCTTTATCTGAGCCCCATAATAGCCCACTGGGCAAGCATCACTTTTCTTCTGATTACTGTAAACGCCTCCTCAACTTGTTCAGTGTCCACCCTTTCTTTTTTCTTTTACAATGAGGCATACTTAACATCTGATAAAAAGCAAGTCTCAGTTGGTCACTCTGGCGAGTTTTGACAGCTTTACACACTGTGTAACTGCCAGGTACAAACAGACACAAAACATTTCCATCACCCCAGAGCATTTCCTCACTTTTCTTTCCAATTTCCCTCTCCCCCCAGCAACTACTTTCTGATTTCTATCACTACGATTTTTGGGTTTTGGTATGTGGGTTTCATTTCATATCAACAGAATCACACAGTATATGCATGAATTATCCATGCTGTGTATATCAGGAGAGTCTATATTTCTATTGCCAATAGTATTCATTGTATAAATACATCACAATTTGCTTTTGAAATCATCTTTTGATAGAAATTTGTGGAGTTTGTGGGGGCATACTTTTTGCTTTTATAAATATGGCTGCTATAAAAATTCTTGTACAAATACTTTTGTGAACATATGTTTTCATTTAACTTGGATAAATACCTAAGAGTGAAATCGCTGGGTCATAGGGTAGATGTATGTTTAACTTTATAAAAAAAAGCACCAAATAGTTCTCCAAAGTGGTTTGTCAGATATATGGCTTGTCAACATCCACTTGGCTTCCTCCAGTCATTTCTCCTTGTAGACTCCAGAGCAATCTATTCAAAACATAACCTTGATCCCATCACTTTCCTGCTGAAACCCTTTCAATGGTTTTCCACTACCCTTCAGATGGAGTCCAAACTTTTAAACACAGTGTGTATAGCTTGGCCCCTCGCTTGCATCAGCTACTGCTTCCTGTCTCCCTGCCCCCTTGTATCTGCATTCCGGTCTCCTTCCCTGTGAAGCTTTCTCCCTCCTCTTTCCTGGATGACCCCCGTTCATCCACTGGACCCTCTGCCCATTTATCCTTCAAGTTTCAACTTATGGCTTACTTCCTCAGGGGCTTCCTCTGTGGACGAGGTCAGGTCGCCCGCTCCTGTCACGCCCAGGCCTTCTCCTTAACATTCACTGTGCTGTTGTTATTTTTAAATTGTGTATATTTATTTCAGTTTTTGAATAGGTTATACACTCATATCGTTCAAAAGTTCTCGAAAGATGCTCAGCGCAGAGCTTTAGGTGTGCTCCTGTTCCATTTTGCCTGGCTTCCCACCTACCTAAGAAAAAGACAGAAAAATTCCCTAAAGTCCCTTTCCAGAAGGACTTCCCTGATTAGGAATTCACCTCCATTGCAGGGGATGCGGGTTTGGTCGCTGGTCAGTGAACTAAGATCCCACGTGTCTCGGGGCAAACTAAGGCCATGGGTCACAGCTAGTGAAACCTGCATGTCACAGTGAAGAGCCTGCACAACAACGAAAAGCTTCCTCTCCAGAAAGTGCCTATGTGAGATTTTTACACACACATGCGCTATACTAATTATTAGTATTACTCTTTGTAATACCACTGCATCAATTTATTATATTACTATACTAGTATATATACTAATAGACTATATACTAATTATATATCTATTATATATATATATATACACATATATAAATGTATATATAATATAAATATATACTAATGTAATAAATTGATGCAGTAATATTACAAAGAGTAATACTAATAATTAGTATAGTATGTATGTGTATGAAACTGAAAGTCACTCAGTTGTGTCCAACTCTTTGTGACCCCACGAACTATACAGTCCATGGAGTTCTCCAGGCCAGAGTGGGTAGCCATTCCCTTCTCCAGGGTATCTTTTCTCCCTCTCGGCTTGCCCCTGCGCTGATTCTGTGTGACCTCATGACAAAGGAGAGCCCTCGGGTGTGGCATCCAGGATGCGTCATGCAGCAGAGGCGTGGCCACTGGCACAAAGAGCATCTGGTTTTCAAAGACCAGTCATGAAGCCAAAAGTCTCATACTTGGGTTTCAGGCCCCAGCATAAGCCAGCACCAGACTGACTTTAACCAGCCAGGAGGAGCCATGCTAATGAACTCATGATATGTGATTCAGCTGGAAATGTCAATGATTTGAATGCAATGAAATTGTAATGAACCTTCCCAGTGGCTAAAATTTTATGGCTCACTTTTGCACAGCTCTTAGCACAAAAGGCAATTAGAATATATGTGCAAAGTGGCAACTTGATTAGTTCACAGGCACAGACACACACACACAAATATAGTGCTTTTCACACATCTTAATTGCTTTTCTGCTAAGGAAAGAGAAACTGCAAATCATGAAACGGTGGCATCCTTAATTTTATTAGCAGGTAATATATCCTAAAGAGTTTTGAAAAATGACAAAAATATACACATTTACAGGGCAAGTTGAAGTTAAGACACTGCTGACGTTAAGACACTTAACCTAGAACACAATTATAAAGTATGACTGTTCACACTCACCATATACATATTTCTGTACAGAAATTTTATGAGTTACTATTAGAGACAATGTTTAAGGTTCTTATCTTTTGCATTTCTCTTGCTTTCCCACAGCAACCTGTAGGTTAGGGAGAGAATATTGCCAAGGAAAGAACAAAGAGATGTGTATAAGAGACAGCTTTCTGGAGAGGAATTTTTTTGGACTGCATTATATATACATAAACCAATATAATTAGTATATATATTAATATAATAAGAAAATATACTAATATAATGAATTGATACAGTAATATTAGAGTAATGCTAATGATTAGTATAGTGTAAATGGGTGTAAAATCTCATATAGGCCTCTTCTGGAAAGGAATTATTTTTGGTTCTGCAGGCTCCTCATTGAACAACTACACTCTCGTTAGTCTCACATTAGTGCACTCTACACACCATCCTGCACTTTGCTTTTTTCACTTAGCAATATGTCTTGGTAATTTTCCTTTTCAGAACTTAGATGGTTAGCTCATTCTTTGTCACTTCTCCCTGACGTTCCATCTAGGGCTGGTCTGTCCCTTAAGCCTGACGCTCCATCTGGGACTGATCCACGCCCATCCAGATGGCCATGTCAGTTACTCTTCATCTTTTGCTAATCAATGTTGCAGTGATAACAATCATATTCACATGTTACTTTCTTGTGAATGTTAGAACACCCAAAGGATAATGTCTTAGGAACAAATTGCTGGTACAAAAGGTTCGAGTTTGTATAATATTTGAACAAATTTTGGCAAATTGCCCTCCATGGGTTTGTATCATTTTATGCACCCACCCTCAGTGAATCAGAAAGCCTATTTGCCCTTGACCTCGCTGTATTTGTTGCAGAGTGTTTGGCGATCTGGCAATGTGAGAACAGAAAAATATCACCTTGGCATAGTTTGTTTTAGTTTGCATTTCTTCCTTGAGAAACTAAGCATCTGGTAGGATTTGTTGTCGTTTTAATTACATAGCACAGTGCCCTGCAATATATCCAATATATCTATCAATACAATAACAAACATGTGTATTGTCTATTAATATATATCATGTATGTCAAATGTATATATTTTATTTATTAATATATATTAAGCATATGTACTGTATACAAGTATATATAATAATTGAAGGGATGAAAAACTGAATGAAATCAAAGAGCTTAAAGTCAAATGATTTAGGATACAGCTCGTAAGTGAGGATTTTCTGGCACCGAGTACAGTATGATTTCTTTTTTAAAAAATATTTTTAAAACTTAATTTACTTATTTTAATTAGAGGATAATTACTTTACAATATTGTGGTGGTTTTTGCCATACTTTGACATGAATCAGCCATGGGTGTACATGTGTCCCCCATCCTGAACCCCTCTCCCACCTCCCTCCCCATCCCATCCCTCAGGGTCATCCCAGTGCACCAGCCCTGAGTACCCTGTCTCATGCATCGAACCTGGACTGGTGATCTATTTCATATATGGTAATATACATGTTTCAGTGCTATTCTCTCAAATCACCTACCCTTGCCTTATCCCACAGAGTCCAAAAAATTGTTCTTTATCTCTGTGTCTCTTTTGTTGTCTCACATAAAGGGTCGTCATTACCATCTTTCTAAATTCCATATATATGCATTAATATACGTACAGTATGATTTCTATCAGCGTGTGCAGCCCCACATTTTTAGGGTGGTCCACAAGGAGAAAAGAAAAGGAGAGGCTATCAAAGGGCAGAAGGTAAAAATCTTGGCTCTGCTCTGCTAGGTGTTACTGTTGAAATCATTTATAAGATGCCAAGTATACTGTTTAATAGGACATGCAACTCACTCAGTATACTTGCCTGGAAAATCGCATGGACAGAGTAGCCCGGTGGGCTACGGTCCACAGGGCTGCAGAGACTCAGATACGACTGGACCGGAGCTGGATGAGGAGGACCCTGCCGATTGCCAACTGGAGAGCACCCAGCTCAGGGCCAGCTTCCCGGCCCCCATCACTGCGTTCAGTGATGAGCATGGGGGTGAGGGTCAGGCCGGTCTCAGTTGTGACTCAGCTCCCATAGCAGCTGTGAGACTGTCTTCTCCTAGGAGTACCTTCCTGCCGGGGGAAAGGAGATGACAACAGAAACCTCGAGGCTTCTGCTGGTCCTCAGTTCTCTGCTTCCAGCGATTCCCCTCCCTGTTTGTACCTTGTGACTCCAGCCCCCTGGGAGAGATGGTTGGGCCCAGGGTGGATTGGCCCAAGTGAGGTCCTTCAGAATCTCAAAAGAATCTGGGCATAGGACCCAGTGTGTGTGGTA
>SJYC01071505.1:0-79784 GCA_006408675.1 Madoqua kirkii
CGAGGAGTGCTGTGCTCAGCTGCTCACTGTGTCTCTTTGTGACCCGTGGACTTGCCTTCTGAGGTTACAGACTAGGAAGAGAAACGTGTCAGCCTTTTCTGATGAATTTGGCTCAGCCTGGCAGTGCTGAGCCCTATAACGGGACGGACTTTGTAAGCAGTCCTGAGTGGTTAGAGGTCACTCCACGCAGATGGAGAAAGGGAAGCAGGGGGCTTTCTGAGGGCCTCCAAAGAAGTAAGAGTGGCTGATTGGTGAATTCCTGGTACTTTTCTCAAATTCACCAAAGACTGAGTATAACCTGAAAGGGGGTTCTTTTGCTTGGACACAAGGAGGGTCACCCCAGCATGGAAGTGCAGGGCCGGGAGATGGTGCTCCTTGGAGAGGGAGCCCCCTTTCTGAGCTCTAACTACCCAACTTCCGCTTCTCATCTCTTCTGGAACCCAGTCACACTTCTTGGTCTCAAGTTTTCTCTGATACATGACCCTTACAATGGTGTGTCCACCTTTATTTAAATTCTCCCATGCGGGACCTGTTCTGGTGCCCAGCATCCTTTACGCTCTAAGTCACACAACTGTTGTGAGTTTTAAATAAAGAAATGAGATTACCAAAAGGACCTGCTGTGTAGCACAGGGAAACTCTGCTCAATATTCTGTAATAACCTGAATAGGAAAAGAACTGTTGCCTTGGATGGTAAAGAATCTGTCTACAAAGTGGAGGACCTGAGTCTGATCCCCAGGTCGGGAAGATTCCCCATGGAGAGTATGGCAACCCACTCCACTGTTCTTACTTGGAGAATTCTTGCCTGTAGCCCACCGGGCTCCTCTGCATGGGGTCGAAAAGAGGCAGACATGACTGAGCAACTAACACACATGTGTATGATTGAAAAATTTTGCTACACACATGAAACTAAGACACCATTGTTAATCAACAATACTCCAATACAAGGTAAAAATTAAAACAAAATTAGGATATCAGAAAAATTAAATTATATAAACTTACAATTAAATGAAAGGTAACAAACATATCTGTAGAATTTAATTCAAATTCTGATAGGATTTTTTGAAGGTACATAGAAACTCATTCTGAAAAAAGTGAAAAGAAGGAAGGAAAGAACAAAGAAGGAAAGGAATATAGGGCACCTAATGAGATGGACTCTCTCTCTCTCTCTCTCTCTACATATATATATATTTCCCCCCCCCCCCAATGGAAGAAGGGATGGGGATGAGTCTGTCAGTCAACTCATTTCCAGTTTGAACAGAACACAGAACAAACTCATTTCTACTTGAAGGTCAGACAGCTTCCCAAAGTAGTCTATTTGCTCTGAAAGCATTGCTGAAGGCATGTCTGTCACAGGCTGGGGAGACAGTGGGAGACATACTTGGGTAGGAATTCAGGCCCCAACTCCTACAAAAGTCATTACTTCCATGAGTCTGCATTTTCTCAACCATAAAGAAAAATTTGTGTGGCTGCTATAAGCACTAAATGTGCCCTTCTACAGAGTGGGAGCTCAGTGAATGGTAATATCTTACTGTAATATCTTACTGTAATATCTTCCCAAGAAGAGTCAGGAGAACCTCCATTCCGAAGGGAAGAGCTACTTGCCTGATGATGCTTCCCTTTTAACCCAGGGTCCAGAATCAATGTTATGACCTTGCTATGACAACCTTGTTACCCATTAAGGTTGTGATCTTGCAAACCCCTTTTCCTAACTCTACTTCTGAAGCCTATCAGACAATGAGAAGAACTTATCAGCCTGACCAGACCAGGGGACATATACATATGTGTGCGCACATACACACACACAAGCTTTGAACAGCTATTTTTCAGGGCAATTTCCACTTGGGTCATCTCCTGCCAAGAGAAAAATGTAAATCACTTTTCAGTCCAGCATCCAGCGGCCTCGCAAACCAGTCCAAGAAAAATTCAACTTTGGTCTACATAACAGAAACTGGGCAGCCAGCCAGCAAACTTTTGTTTTGTGTTTTTAAGACAAATTAAGAGAAATGCAACGTGTTCTTCGTCAAATGAAGTCTGTGGTGATGAAAGTGGCCCCACAGGGCTGGGGTTTAATTCTGGCAAAGCACAGGGGTAATTTGCTGGGTTGGGCTAAGGGAGGACCTTTGAGGGGTAAACTCCCCTGGGTGACTTAAAGGCTGCAGAAATCACGAAGGAGGGAATCACCAAGAACCTCAGCACCCAAGAGGTTGGTTCTAAACAAGTCCCAGATCCGAAGCTGCTAAGGGTGGAGTAGGAGTGGGAAGCTGAGGGTAGAGGGAAGCTGGAAGATGAGGTGGGGTCAGTTCACAAGAGGATGTGAGTCTGAACCTTCCCCCTCGAGGCTGTGGGAGCCCTTGGAACCAATTTAAGCAATGATATTGTCTTTCCCACTCTTCAGCTAAGCCCCGATGGAACTGGGAGTCAGGAGCTTTCTCATGCTCATGTGATTATTATAACAACACTTGGAGGTAGACTTCATTACTTTTCTTTTCCAGTTGAATAAACGGAGACTCAGAAAGTAACTAAACTGCCCACGATTACCAGGCTATGGCTGGTAATTACCATACGGTATTACCATAGCTATTGGCTATGGAGCCAATACTTTAAGTCCAAGAGCCTCCAGGCCCAGTCATTGAATTTTCCAGTTTGGCCCCAAAGCAAGGACAATATCTAAATTATGCATCTTTGTTTGCCCTACCCCTCCCTGCCTGGTCCCAGCTCTCCAAAATTCAGTTGACTTTGGGAGGTTGAAAACTCAAACGTGACCTCGCCTTTCCCCCGTCTCCAGCAGGCCCTGGGAATGGCTGTCGGAGCTGGCAAAACAAGGGCACTGTGAGGCCAGAGGCCCTTTGCTCCCCTCCTGAGCACATTCCCTCTCCCTGTCCCTTCTCACAGGGAGAGGAATTTTGCCCGTGGGAGCAGTCTCAGGTGCCTCCCTAACGCATTCCTGCATCTAAATCAGATGCTGGTCAATGTTTCACCCCCTGCCTCCCTCCCAGCCAGATCTTCTGAAGCTGGTGAACAATTAACCTCCAGAGGCTCTTGGACCTCTCTCCTGAAAAGCCTTCCACTCTTTGCTGTGCTCCTGCACGCTCAGTTGTTCAGTTGCATTTGACTCTTTGCGACCCCACTAACTGGGACCCACCAGGCTCCTCTGTTCATGGGATATTTTAGGCAAGGATACTGGAGTGGGTCGCCATTTCCTCCTCAGGGGATCTTCCTGACCCAGAGACTGAACCCATATCTCTGGCATTGCAGGCGGTATCTTTACTTGCTGAGCCATCTGGGAACTACTGGGTGTCGAGGATCTACCAAACCCCTCCAGTCTCCAGGGAGCTTCTTGTATCCATTTTTATACTGATTCTGATGATATACAGTTCTTCCAAACAAGGGAATACATCTTAGGGGACCACTGAGCCAAAGCACCCACACTCAATGCTTGGATTACATTTTCTGCTGAAAATTCTTACAAAGAACCAGAGAAGAGGGGCGGACATTCTAACTTTGCTCTGCCACCTAGCAGTCAACTCACCTTAGCCAACAGTCTTAACCCATGCAGATTTTCTCTTCATTTTTTGAATGAGGGGAACCATTCTTTCCTCTTCCTTTTAGTATACAGGTTAAACATCCATGGAAAACTGTCCAGCCTGTGTGTGTGTTAGTTGCTCAGTCGTGTCTGACTCTTTGTGACCCCATGATCTGTCCATGGAATTCTCCAGAAAAGAACATTGGAGTGGGTAGCCTATCCCATCTCCAGGGGATCTTCCCGACCCAGGAGGGATTGAACCTGAGCCTCTGCATGGCAGGCAAATTCTTTGCCATCTGAGCTACCAGAGAGGCCTATAGCAGAAATTTAATAGGTATTCATACCTAAGAATGCACTGGAGAAGGAAATGGCAACCCACTCCAGTGTTCTTGCCTGGAGAATCACAGGGATGGCGGTGCCTGGTGGGTGGCCGTCTATGGGGTTGCACAGAGTCGGACATGACTGAAGCGACTTAGCAGCAGCAGCAGCAGTAGCATACTTAAGAAACTGTAGCTTAAAGCTTGTAAAAGCATAGACTTCTGGAACTGAAAAGCCCCTGACAGAGCTGAGCATTTTTATAAATGAGGGCCCCCAGGAAGAGAATTCAGGGTTGTATCTATCAGTCTCTCAGCCAGTCAGTGCTCTGTAATCTAGTTCACCTTTACCTAGTAGAATACAATATATAAGCCATACGTGTAATTTTAAAAGCTTTTTTAGTAATCACATTTTAAAAGTAAAAGGAAACAGGTGAAGTTAACATATTTTACTTAATCCAGTGTAGACAATATCCCTTTCGTGGATCACAGCCTTGTGGTGAAGGAGCTTGAGTAACTCAATGAAGCTATGAGCCCTGCTGTAGAGGGCCACCCAAGATGGGTCATAGTGGAGAGTTCTGATGAATCGTGGTCCACTGCAGAAGGGAGAAAAGGGCAGCAGAGGATGAGGGGGTTAGATGGCATCACTGACTGGATGGACGTGAACTTGAGCAAACTCCAGGAGACAGCGAAGGATAGGGAAGCCCGGCGGGCTGCAGTTCATGGGGTTGCAAATAGTCGGACATGACTTAGCAACTGAACAACAACAAAGACAATATATTTTTCATGTAATCAACAAAAAAAGTATAAGCAAATAATTTATATTTGTTGTACCGAACCTTCACAACCTGGTGGGTATTTTACCCTTAGAGCACAGTTGACACAGACTAGTCACACTTCAAGTGCTTAACAGTCAAGTGTGACTCTCGGCTACCATAGGGACAGGACAGATTTAGTCCAATGTGAGTCAGTAAGCATTCTGTGCACCGCCTATGTTCCAGGCACTCTCTAGATGCAGGGATACGAAGGTGACGAAACCCAGCAAAGGATGAAGTGGACAGCCTTGGAAGCCAGAAACCATAACCCAAGTTTGGAAGTTCCTCCCCATCTAGACTGCTGGATTATGCTTTTGTATGTTTGGCTGAGCAAGTCAAGAAGAAAATTCTCCAGGAACAATATCTGGATCTCGAGGGCATTTTCCTCTACTCCAGTACTGGGGATAGCAAAGGATTTGTTCCAAACTGCTGTTATGTTCTAGGCATTGTGTTCTGCATTCAACAGGTATTGTCTGATTTATTCCGCAGTGTGACTGTATAGGGACTTTATTGTGTCCGTTTTATAGAAGACAAAGTAAAGGGTCAGAGAGCCTGAGTAATTCATCACAAGTCATATCAGAGGCGGAGCTGTGACTCTGTTACAGAAAGCAGGCCTGATTAACTTGTCCAGTGTCACTTATGGAGATGTGAGCAAGATGAATGAATATTCCTTGGACATGATGACTTTGGCCTTTTTAGAAACATTCCTGTTGGAGCAGTAGATAAAAATCTGCTGGCCAGTGCAAGGAACATGGGTTCGATCCCTGGTCTGGTAAGATTCTACCTGCCACAGAACAACAAAGCCCATGTGCCACAACTACGAAGCTTGCGCCCGAGAGCCCAGGGACCTCAATCGCTGAGTCCACATCACAGCTCCTGAAGCCTGTGTGCTCTAGGGCCCGAGAGCCACAGTCCTGTGCTCCTGTGCTCCTGTGCTGCAGCTCCTGAAATCTGGCGCCTAGAGACCGTGCTCTGCAGCTAGAGAGCCCACCCCAACGAGAAGCCTGCGCACTGCAGCTAGCAAGCAGTTCCCACTCTCCAGAGCCAGAGCAAGGCTGCACGCAGCCACAAAGGCCCCGAGCAGCCAAAAGTAAACAAACAAACAAACAAACATGGCAGTATATGCACACAAAACAAAAATAAATGAATAAAAGAAACGTTCCTAAAGTTTCCTGAATAAAGTGACTAGAGGTTGATTTTAATACCTTCCCATCCCTGGTGACCAAAGTTCCCACTGCCTGAGGCTCTTGCTGCAAAGGAAGAGAGGAAGACATTCCAACACTCAGTTCCCTGGCTGTTGGGAGCTGCTCTGTGCCTCAGAGGCCTCAGGGTTGTTTTTTTTTTTCTTTTTATTGTTGTTGTCTTTTAAATTTTATTGGGTTATAGTTGATTTACAATGTGGGGTTAGTTTCAAGTGTACAGGAAAGTGATTCAGTTATACGTAAACTTCCATTCAGTCTTTTTTGGATTCTTTTCTCATGTAGGTTATCATAGCATATTGAGTATAGCTCCCTGCACTGTGCAGCAGGTCCTCGTTGGTTACCTATCTTGTATATAGTAGTGCGTGTGTCTTCATCCCGAGTTCCTATTTATCCCTCCCCTCTACCACGTTTCCCCTTCAGTAATCATAAATTTGTTTTTAATATCTTTAAATCTGTTTCTGTTCTATAAATAAGTTCATTTGTATCATTTAAAAAAATCAGATTCCACATATGAGTGAAATCATATGGTATTTGTCTTTCTCTGACAAGTATGATAATCCTTAGGTCCATCCACGTTGCTGCAAATGGCATTATTTTGTTCTTTTATAGCTGAGTAATATTCCGTTGTATATACATACCACGTCTTTATCCAGTCCTCTGTTGATGAACACGTAGGCTGCTTTCATGTCTTAGTTATTGTAAATAGTGCTAAAACGGACACTGAGATGCATGTATCTTTTCTAATTATGATTTTCTCTGGATATATGCTAAGGAGTGGGATTACTGGATAATAAGGTAGCTCTATTTTTAGTTTTTAAAGGAATCTCCATGCTATTGTCCATAGTGGCTGTACCAATTTACATTCCCACCAACAACGTAAGAGGATTCCCTTTTCTCCAAACCTTGTTCAACACTTATCATTTGTAGATTTTGTGATGATGGCTATCTGACCTGTATGAGGTTATATTTCACTGCAGCTTTGATTTGCATTTCTCTGATAACTAGTGATGATTAGCATGTTTTCATGTGATTTGGGGCCATCTATGTGTCTTCTTTTGAGAAATGTCTATTTAGATCTTCTGTTCACTTTTTTGCTTGCATTTTTTATTGTTTTGACATATAGCTGCATGAGCTATCTGTATATTTTGGAAATTAATCCCTTGTTGGTTGCTTCATTTGCAATTATTTTCTCCCATTCTGTGGGCTGTCTTTTCATTTTGTTTACGGTTTCCTTTGCTATGAAGAAGCTTTCAAGGTCAATTAGGTCAGAGACCTCAACTTGAAACGCATCTCAACCTCAAGTTCACCTCAAGGAGGGTTTACCTTGTTTCTCTAAATTGAGTGTGTTCTACTATTCAATATAGTTCTGAAAGTTTTGGCCACAGCAATCAGAGCAGAAAAAGAAATAAAAGGAATCCAAATTGGAAAAGAAGAAGTAAAATTCTCATTGTTTGCAGATGACATGATCCTCTACATAGAAAATCCTAAAGACTCCACCAGAAAACTACTGGAGCTAATCAATGAATATAGTAAAGTTGCAAGATATAAAATAAACACTCAGAAATCCCTTGCATTCCTATACACTAATAATGAGAAAGTAGAAAAAGAAGTTAAGGAAACAATTCCATTCACCATTGCAACAAATAGAATAAAATACTTAGGAATATACCTACCTAAAGAAACTAAAGACCTATATATCAAAAACTATAAAACACTGATGAAAGAAATCAAAGAGGACACTAATAGATGGAGAAATATACCATGTTCATGGATCGGAAGAGTCAATATAGTGAAAATGAGTATACTACCCAAAGCAATCTACAGATTCAATGCAATCTCTATCAAGCTACCAGCAGTATTTTTCACAGAACTAGAACAAATAATTTCAAGATTTGTATGGAAATACAAAAAAACCTCAAATAGCAAAAGCAATTTTGAGAAAGAAGAATGGAACTGGAGGAATCAACTTGCCTGACTTCAGGCTCTGACCTATATATTCAAAACTATAAAACACTGATGAAAGAAATCAAAGAGGACACTAATAGATGGAGAAAGAAATATACCATGTTCATGGATCAGAAGAATCAATATAGTGAAAATGAGTATACTACCCAAAGCAATCTACAGATTCGATGCAATCCCTATCAAGCTACCAGCGGTATTTTTCACAGAACTAGATCAAATAATTTCAAGATTTGTATGGAAATACAAAAAACCTTGAATAGCCAAAGCAATCTTGAGAGAGAAGAATGGAACTGAAGGAATCAACTTGCCTGACTTCAGGCTCTACTACAAAGCCACAGTCATTAAGACAGTATGGTACTGGCACAAAGACAGAAATATAGATCAATGGAACAAAATAGAAAGCCCAGAGATAAATCCACACACCTATGGACACCTTATCTTCAACAAAGGAGGCAAGAATATACAATGGAGTAAAGACAATCTCTTTAACAAGTGGTGCTGGGAAAACTGGTCAACCACTTGTAAAAGAGTGAAACTACATCACTTTCTAACACCACACACAAAAATAAACTCAAAATAGATTAAAGATCTAAATGTATCTATTTCTTAAGTTAAAACATGAGTTCTGAAATCAGATATTTCTAATTCACTAATATCCTATAAAGTTTACATTAAAAAATAGGTACATGACATATTTTGAGTCAATTTTTCTACATATTGGAGATTTTAGGCCCAAATCATCAATGAAGATTTCATGGAGGGACTAGAAGATTGGAAAGTCTTATACCCAGGATTTAAAAAAAAAAAAAAAACAAAGACAATTAAAGATCAGAATATTTACCCAGAATCTTGTATAAAAAATGCTTTAAACACACCAAATGTAATTATCTATAAATTGTGTCTGAGTGAGTGAGTGAAGTCACTCAGTTGTGTCTGACTCTTTGCTACCCTGTGGACTGTAACCTCCCAGGCTTCTCCGTCCATGGGATTCTCTAGGCAAGAATACTGGAGTGGGTTACCATTTTCTTCTCCAGGGGATCTTCCTGACTCAGGAATTGAACTCAGATTTCCTGCATTGGAGGCAGACACTTGTGTCTAGATTTCACCTAATTCCTTCTTTTTTATTAAACATTTTTATAGTCTCTGATTTTTCAAAACCTAATATCCTGTCATGAGAATGTGAAATTTGACATTACTTGGGGCTTCCCTTGTGGCTCAGACAGTAAATAATCTGCCTGTGATGCAGGAGACCTAGGTTCCTTCCCTGGATAGGAAAGATTCCCTGGAGAAGGGAATGGCTACTCACTCCATTATTCTTGCCTGGAGAAGCCCATGGACAGAGGAGCCTGGTGGGCTACAGTCCATGGGGTCAAAAGAGTTAGAGATGACTAACCGACTAACACTTTCATAGTTTTTTTCAATTTTACACTTAAATAAATAAATAAAAGCTTTGAGGCATTCATTTGAATATTTGCAAATTTTCCAGTTGTTTTCTTCTTTTTCTGTAACACACCTATATATAGTAGTCAACATAAGAAATAAAAGGATGTTTCCTTGACCTTTGAAGTCTTGAATTATGATTTGACATATATTATATTCACTTTAATTTCAGCAAGGGAGTATATTTCAGGGATGATATTTTAGTATCTTTCTTACTGGCTTGGTAATTAAATACATATATCATATAAGGAATTTAACATTTAATTTTTAATTTGGAGCATGATAATAACTGTTATGAATATAGACACTAAAAACCCAATTCACCAGACTGAATCTAGCCCTACTGCCAATAATCTATAGAAAAATGACTTCACAGAAAATGATAGTGGAAAGCTCTTCAAGGAATGAAGGGCAGGAAGAGAATAAACAGATTCCAACATGATGACAAAATATTTGTTTAAGTGGCATAAATCTTAAAACACAAAGTTTCTTTGTACTTGATTGCAGCAGTGGAGAAATAAGAAAGATGCCAATTTCACATCTAGAATGTATGAAATATGATACAAATTAAATAAAAAACACTTGAATTAATATTGCAATGTCAAAGAGACTTTCAGCCTGAGGGTTTGGGTGTTTGTAGATGATAGAAAGGAATTAGGGTATTGTTGTCTGTGCTTTTCTCTTAAATTCATCTCTGAACAATTGTCTTAGAATTTTTGAAGGGGCCTGTGCTCATTGTATATTGTTCATTATTAGGTTAATAATTCTCTTTGAAATGACCTATAAATTCAATGTAATGTAATACATATATGATGCTTCTGAGAATAGTCATGCTTGGCTAACTGCTCCTGAAAGAGTCTTGAGTCATCTTGCCTCCCCTGCCAATCAATTAAGCCATATAACAATAGGTAGCAACTATATGCACGGAGAAGGCAGTGGCAGCCCACTCCAGTACTCTTGCCTGGAAAAATCCCATGGACAGAGGAGCCTCATGGGCTGCAGTCCATGGAGCTGTACAGAGTCAGACACGTCTGAAGTGACTTAGCAGCAGCAGCAGCAACTATATCCATAGCCCAGTGGGAAGGAAATAGCAGGAGAGGGATGCATGGATTGATGTGCCTGCTCTCAGTTCCACCTGAGTAAGTACCTGATATGTAGGACCAGCTGTAGTTAAGCCCAAAGTTGTGCTGGTTCTGGTTTGTACCAGTTTGAGGAAGCTGGTTACAGACATATCACATATTATCTCTGCATTCAGTGGTATCATTTGGTTACTTGAAATTGCTCAGCATGGGAGTATTCAAAGAAGTTGGCAATGGGTACAGGTCAAGGCATTTTTATTCAGAGAACTGATTGGTAAACATTTACCATCACTTGAGTGGTTATACTTTACAAAAAGTGCTAGCTCAATAAGAGAGGAAGACTTCATACTCAGTCACCACACTCATCCTTGAGCCAATCCGAAGTCTATCTTTGACTCCTATCTTAATACACAAGGCTCTGTTACAAGTAAGTAGAATTTTAGTGTATATAAACTTGTTCCTAGATAAAGAGCCCTGGTCCTCAGCCCTAGTGCCATCATCATACTCAGCTTGTAATATCCTAATGGCTTTGGTGATATTCTCAACTTGGATCCCAGATTTCAACAAGAGACACTGACACTTCTGCAAAATACAGAGAAGCGCTCCCCATTGTCCATGGATAGCAAGTGGGAAAAGGGTGAACTGGTAAGTTTAAAAAAAGACATTGGAAAATATTAATAACTGGAAGAAACTGTCCCTCTTTCCTAATGTATTAAACTGTTTTTATTTCATATGTTGAATATTTGAAAAGTGAAAGTGTTAGTCACTCAGTTGTGTCCAACTCTTTGCAACCCCATGGACTGTCCATGGAATTCTCCAAGCAAGAATATTGGGTTGGTAACTGTTCCCTTTTCCAGGGGATCTTCCCCCCCAGGTCTCCTGCATCACAGGCAGATTCTTTATCATCTGAACCATTTACTGTGTTCCAAATATAATCCAAATATAATATCAAACAGCATATATTATGTTGTATTATTATTATTATTGTGTTTATATCACAATGTTGGATCTAAGATAACTTAAGTGACTTTCCCAAGGCTGTAAGTATATTAAAAGAACTATGAATTATCTTTATTTTCTTGCATTAATTTTGCTACTAATTCAACCTTGCTCAAACTACAAAAACCTAAGAGATCCTTCAGTTATCAGTTTCCACATGAAGTTGCCATCTCTATGCTTATTATCATTGCCTTTCACTGCCATAAATAATCCTGCTTGATATTTCTATTAATGCACTGATTTCTATTAAGCAAAGAAGTGTTTAGCTTGTAGTCCATGTAGGACCACTCTTCCACACATCTACTCAGATTTGTCTTCCATATACTGTGGTTTGCATATTCTCTTGTTTTAGAAATAATCTTTCCATCTCTTTTGTAAGAAAATACCCTCAGTATGACTGTCAGGAGCTCAGGATTTGATGTATAATAACTAACAACTTATTTTCTAGTGTCCATGTCCTTCTCAGTATCCTCGGATGAAGTCTCATCATGACATTTACAATAGTTCCATTGAGTTCACACCTGTAACATTCACTCTTGTTGGATCCCAGGGCTTGAAGCAGAGCACATCTGGATATCTATACCATTCTGCCTTATGTACATTATCATTTTCCTAGGAAATGTCATCATTCTTCACATCGTCCTGTTTGATCCTGCTTTGCACCAACCCATATACTTCTTTCTGGCCATGTTGACCTCTGTGGAACCTGGTGTCTCTGTTTCCACTCTGCCCACTATGTTGGGCATTTTCCTCTTTGGCATTAATATTATAAGTTGTCTGCTACAGATGTTTTCCATGCAGTCTTCTACCCTCATGGAATCAGATGCCCTACTGGCCATGTCTGTAGACCACTTTGTGGCCTATGCAGCCCGCTGCGATATACCATCATTCTGACGATTCTCCGCATCAGCAGGATGGGTATCACCATCGCCTTTCACAGTGTGGTGCTCAGTTTTCCACTACTTCTTCTCCTGAAGCCTCTGCTCTTCTGCAGCCACAATACCCTCATACACTCTTACTGCCTCCACTCAGATCTAATCAAGTTGCCCTGTGGAGATACCTACCCCCAAAGCATCTTGGGTCTTTTTTCATTTCCTTCACATTTGGGCTAGACTCATTGCTGATAGTGATTTCTAATACACACAGATTCTTCAGCAATACTGGTTTTTGCTTCTGGGGCAGGACGGTGGAGGGCTCTGAACACTTGTGTGTCACACACCTCAGCTGTGCTTATGTACTATGTGTCCATAATCCTTCTTTCCCTGATACATCACTTTGGGCACCATTTACCTCTATTCCTCCAGACCGTCACGGCAAATGTCTACCTTTTCTTCCCACCTGTGGCCAATTGCATTGTTTATAGCATCAAGACCAAAGAAATTCTCAGGAGCATTTCAGTGTATGTAAAAATTACCTGCAAACCTCTCGACAATAATGATAAAAAGATAATAACAATAATAATTGGGTTGCACAGTGGGTTAAAATATGGAAAATATGAGAATGGTATGTTGTTAATATAACAATGAAAACTTGTTGAAGCTGGTTGAAGGGTAGATGAAAGTTCATTATAATAGTCTGTTTACTCTGTATGTTTGCAATTTTTGTAATATTTATTTAAAATATACTAATGGAGAATTCCTATCAAGATGGTGGAGTGGGATAAAACAAAATTCATCTCTCTCTCACAAAGAAATAAAAAATATATCTACATGTGGAGCAATTCTTGCAGAAAATTAACTGTAGAATGGTAGAAAGACTCTTGTAGCTACTGAGGCTTTAAGAAAAATTGCATGGAAGCGTGGAAGTGGGTAATTAGAGAGGACACATGAGATCAGGTCATGACCTGTGCCACTGTAAGAGGACATGGAGGAGGAGAGGGGTTAATGGGTAGAAGCCCTCCCTGGGGGAATGAGTGGTTTGAATCACATATTGGGCACTGCCAGCTTCAGCCCTGAAGTCTGACACCAGGAGAAAGACAAGTCCCTTTGGCTGGCTGGAGGGCTGGTGGGACTAACAGGATGGCTGTGGGAAGCCTGGACTCTGCTATTGAGGAGCTAGGGCACACATGCTTGCTTACTACTGAAGCATGGTTTGGGAGAATGGCATTGAAATATGTATACTATCATGTAAGAAATGAAGTGCCAGTCTATGTTCAATACAGGATACAGGATGCTTGGGGCTGGTGCACAGGATGATCCAGAGAGATGATATGGGGTGGAAGGTGGGAGGGGGCTTTGGCATTGGGAGATCGTGTACACCTGTGGCTGATTCATGTCAATGTATGGCAAAACCAATACAGTATTGTAACGTGGAATAAAGTAAAAATAAAATTAAAAATAAATAAATAAATAAATTGAGTGTGTTGCCCAAAGCTTCCCTGAGGTGGTGAGGGGCCAGCCCAGAGGAGTTTTCATTTTCCATAGCCTGGACCTTTCTGCTTTCAGCTCCTGCTGATTTGGGAATCGTCTGAGCTGATAAAAAGCACCCAGAACGAGAACATCCATCAAACTAGAACACAAGCTTCTGCAGCTCCAGTAGTTCCTGAAGAAATAGCCACGGCCCTAAAGGCCACATATTAAGATGTCTGTGAACCTGGAATAATCAAGGAGAATGAAGGTGTGATTTCATGGGGAAATCTCCCTAGAGGAAAGTAGACAGTGTGTGTGTGTTGTAGGGGAAAGGGTGATCAGTTCAGTTCAGTTCAGTCGCTCAATCGTGTCCGACTCTTTGCGACCCCGTGAACTGCACCACGCCAGGCCTCCCTGTCCATCACCAACTCCTGGAGTTCACCCAAACTCATGTCTATCAAGTCGGTGATGCCATCCAGCCATCTCATTCTCTGCCGTCCCCTTCTCCTCCTTCCCCCAATCCCTCCCAGCATCAGAGTCTTTCGCATCAAAAAAAAACAGTTCAAAATTGGATCACATCCTGAAACACAGAGCATATGATACCTGCATGGACTTGAACTGGTCTGACTAAAGTACTAAAAAAAAAATCAATACCACATTTATTCTGTCATTTGAAATAGCTTTGTTTACTTATATTTCATTAACTCAACAAATACTTTTTGAGTACCCTCTAGGTGCTGGATCTGCATATATGGTGCAGAGGGATGGGAGAGGAGGCAGACATAGGGAAGAAAAATGCCAGGGGAGGCCACTTGACCTTCAGGTAGCATTTAGGCCGAGACCCTGCTCATTGGACTATCCTAGTGACTCAGTGGTAAAAGAATCCACCTGCAAAGCAGGAGAGTACCTGCAATGCGGGAGACGCTGGTTCGATTCTTGGGTCGGGAAGATCTCCTAGAGAAGGAAATGGCAACCCATTCCAATATTTTTGCCTGGGAAACCCCACGGACAGAGGAGCCTGGTGAGCTACGGTCCATGATGTTGCAAAGAACTGAATGCAACTTACCAACTAAACCATCACCACCTGCTAGCTGAGAAGTCTGGATTTCAGAACTCAGGTTTGGGTTTACAAATCTAGGAGCTGACATATGACACTTAAAACCAGGAGAATAAATGAGAGGCCCTAGACAGGAAAAAGAGAATAGGAAATCCAGGTCTAGTTACTAAGAAATATTGACATTTCAAGTTGGGTGGAATAGGAGGAGCTGACAAAGGAGCTCATGAAGAAGCAGACCTTGGAGGCCAGCTAGGACTTGGGGGTCTCATGGAAGCCGAGAGAGCGAGAGCTTCAGGAAGGGAAGGGCCCCGCACGTGGCACCCGCGGCTGGGAGCGAAAGGAGAGGATGACAGCCGCGGCAGTAGAAAGGGTCCCTGGGATGCGGTGTTGCGGGCCCTCGTTAGCCATTGAGGAGCGGGGCTAAGTCAGGGTGGGGTGGGGCCGACTAGGAAACGCAAGGGTGAGGCCAGGGCATGAATTGTGCTTTTTGGAAAGTCTGACCAAAATAGGAAGCCAAGGAATTGAGTGATATGTAGAAGGGGAAGTGGTTGGATCCAGAACGTTTTGGTTTTGATGTTCAGATAGAACCTGTCCACTTTCACCGTGTTTCCTCTTCTGGAGTTGCTGTTCTGACAAATTCCTGCCCATTCTGTGAGATCCAGGTTTAAGGGTGCTGTTTTCTGTCTCACATTTGTTCTGGGCCCATTAGATGTCTGCTTTAGGGCCCTGGGCTGATCCGTGTACACTTTGCCTGAAGGGCTGTATCTTGTGTTGTGGAGGGCCTTCCTGTCTCTCTTGGACAAAAGCAGGGACTCTGCCTTTTCGTTTGTATCATTAGCGCAGGTAGTTGCTCAGAGACTCCAGGACGAGGCTAATTAAATGGCTGATGTATAGGAATGACTAAACTGTCAGTTTGAGGGCAGTTTTGAGTGGCAATTTTATTTCATGGATGGGAAAACTGAAGCACAGAGCGATTTGGAGTTGTGTTATTTCAGGAATTAGGCTTCCCTGGTGGCTCAGACGGTAAAGAGTCTTCCTGCAGAGCAGGCTAGATTCCTGGGCTGGGATGATCCCCTGGAGAAGGGGACGGCACCCCACTCCAGTATTCTTGCCTGGGAAATCCCATGGACAGAGAAGCCTGGCGGGCTACGGTCCATGAGGTCGCTTAGGAGGAGCCCTGAAAACCACTGAATCTCGCCTCTCTAGAGCTGCACTGTCAGCTCCATAAGGTACCTGGGGGTGAAACCCTTGCATTCTCATCGTCTCAAGCTTCACCGCAGAGCCACAGACCTTTGTCTGTGAGTAGGTGGGCTGGGCAGGGGGCTCGGCTTTCTGCTGATGAGCCTCCTGGGCTGTGGGCTAGGAAAACAGAACCCAAGCCAAGGGGTACCACAAGATGTCACTGTTGATCCTCAGTTAAACAAAAATGGATTGGGGCAGGGACTTGAGAAAGACTTCAAAAACACTTACTTTGCAGATGAAGAAACTGAGGCACAGAGAGATAACATGATTTAACTACAATCATGTGACATGTTAGTTACATGTTAGTTACACGTGCAGAGCACAGGAGAATTTAAGTCCCTTAACGTTTGGACCAACATGACCCACTGCCTCTACAATGCTCCAGCGACACTCCGAGAGCACTGACCTGATTCCGCACTCATTCCCTCAAGACAAAAGCTCTAATTTGGAAATAGAGAAAAAAATGAAGGAAAGAAAAGAATAGCAGAAGCAAACCCTGAGCCTTCGCCTTCTTGTGTGCCTCCCGCAAAGCGTCCAGCTTGGATGCTGCAGCCACACTGAGACTGTGGCCTGCAGGGCCTCCATCTGCCCAGGGTTTGAATGGCTGAATAGAGAAGAATCAGGGAATGGATTTCATTGTTTTTACGGCTTCAACTTGAAAGGAGTTTGGTTCCCAAGGAAAACAAGAAGCCAAGTTGCTTCGGCAAAGAATTGGCTGAAACCTAAGTAGGAACCAGATAAAAACATTTGGCAGTTAGAAGGAGGAAGGTAGGTTTCTGGGCTCTCTGTCTGGGGAATGAGGCGCTGTGGTGGAGAAGAGCTTTTGTGAGCAGCGACCTGTAGACCTGGCTTTATCCTGGTGTCTGAAAGAGCCGTAGCCTGGACGATGGGTCTTGGGGGAGGGCTCTGTCCCCCAACCAGGGTCTCAGGAGCTGTCCCTGCTCCTTGTGCCTGGGTGTCCCCCCATCAGCCCTTGCTTCTGCCCTTGTGGCTTCCACTGGGGTCCCCTTTTATTGCCACTCAGCTGACTTTTATTTTCCTTTCTTTCTTTCTTTCTTTTTTTTTCTACTTCAGACAATAATATTAATATGAAAGAAAAGAAAGAAAGTGAAGTCTCTCAGTCACGTCTGACCCTTTGTGGCCCCATGGACAGTAGCCCACCCAGCTCCTCTGTCCATGGGATTCTCCAGGCAAGAATCCTGGAGTGGGTTGCCATTTCTTCTCCAAGGGATCTTCCTGACCCAGGGATTGAACCCAGGCCTCCTGTATTGCAGGCAGACACTTTACCATCTGAGCCACCAGGGAAGCCCAATACTATATTAATATGAGTTCATTACAAAAATTCAGATGCCAAGTAGCAGAAAGAAGAGAATAAAAGGATCTGTTATTCCTCCGTTCAGAAATTGTCACCGTGAGACTTCCCTGGTGGTCCAATGGTTAAGGCTCCGCACCCCCAATGCAGGAGGCCTGGGTTCCATCCATGGTCAGGGAACTGGATCCCAGATGCTCCAACTAGGAGCTCGTATGCTGCAACTAGAGATCTTGTATTCTGCGGCGACTGAGACCCTGTGCAGCCAAATAAACTTTAAAAAAAAAGGAAAGAAGTCAATGCTGTTAACCTACTGCCCCATAAGTCAGGCAGTTGGCCAGTGGAGTCCCTGAGGTGTGTCCATGGCACTGTGTTTAAGCTGGGAAACAACACACACCCATCTGGGCTCTGCCAGAACTTCCATTATAGTTCCGGAGACAGGTAATCAACTTCAAAAAGAAGTGAAACACACAGTGTCAGACTGGTAAGTGCTATGAGGACAAAGAAACAGAGGAAAGGGATGGAGGCCTTCTTGGTGGTGAGGTGATGACTTGAAGTGGGATATTAAGAAAGTGCCATTTGATCGAGACCTGAAGCAGATGAGGGAGCAAATCGCATGGACATCTGAGGAAAGGCTTTTCCCTCCTTTTCTATTTCTTGTGTGCATATAGTACTGCAGTTATACTTAAGCAATGTCTACCGACATCCTAGATGTTAAAAATATGAAACAATATGGAAGCATACAGGTGATAAGAGAGCATCTTTCTCACCACCCATCACCTCCTCATCTCCCCGGTAAGAACGTTAACCACAGTGTATTCCCTCCTGAACTTGGTCTCCACATCATCTGTCTTCATTTCTGTGTGTCTCACCCATGCATTTCATTTCATTCTCTTCACTACATAAGTAAGATTATCCTCTGTGAAGGTGATGTCTTTTGATTTCCCACAGCCAGTCTCTTCTAAATGTTTCTGCACTTCAGAAACACAGGAGATCCATGCTCGTGCTCGGCTGCTCAGGCGAGTCCAACTCTTTGTGACCCTGTGGACTGGATGTGGTCCTCTAGACTAGTCTGTCCATGGAATTTTCCAGACAAGAATACTTTAGTGGGTTGCCATTTCCTCCTCCAGGGTATCTTCCTGATCCAGGGGTTGAACTCAGGTCTTTCATATCTGCGGCATTGGCAGGTGGGTGCTCTACCACTGAGCCTCTGGGGGCTTCATATAAAAATGAAAGAGGTACATTTCATTGCTAAATGAGGCTGGATGTTTCACTTCCTCCCACGAGCGATTCGTCTAGTATTCACTGCATTGCACTGTAATACTTTTTTTCTGCCTGGACAGTCGGTTCTTCGTGGTCAGGGATTGTGCTTCTCCATCCTGAATTTCCAGTGCCTGGCACAACGCTGCGTACATGGTGGGTGTTCTGTAAGTGGATGGGCAACTAATTATGCTTTCCCATATGACCATACAAGGCCTTTCCAACACTGGATGGGATACAGGCTGAGATCAATGTTATGGTCTTTCCTAATGGGAGGCATTTACTACCCATTGAACAATCTGTGTCACAACTGGATATAACCACTCAGGACCTTCACATCAAACAGTCCGTGTTAGCTATGAGATCTACCTTTCACTCTCCTTACTGAAAGGAAATGGACATTTAATGAACACACAAGCATGCTAAGCACTTTACAAAACACTTTCTCATTCAAGGCACAGAAAGATCTCAGTGAGGTCAGTATTATTTTGCAGATCTGAGGAAACCAAGAATCAAAGTGATTAATATAGGTATTATGTGGGTCCGCTCACATACTCACAAACCACCACCCAGACTGATCTTAACATTTCCCTACATTTATTTTATTTTTTAAAATTTTATTTTTATTTTATTTCTTAACACCAGAAACATTTTGTACTGGGGTATAGCCAATTAACAATGTTGATGGAACTCTGCTCAATGTTATGTGCCAGCCTGGATGGGAAGGGGGGTTTGGGGGAGAATGGTTACATGTATATGTGTGGTTGAGTCCCTTCGCTGTTCACCTCCCTGCATTTATTTTAAAATGTTTTTTTTTTCCATAAATAAACCATTATGTCCAATATACTTTGGAGGACCACATTCACACATTTGATGACCAAGCCTGGATGGAACATTTAAAAAGCCACTTATACAACTTTGTCACTTAGCAGACTTCATTCTTTTTTAATTTATTTTGTGATGGATGTTAATTAGATTTTGGCAGGTTCAAAATATACAGTCATCCCTGTATATCCACAGGGAGTTGGTTCTAGAACTCCCCTCACATACAAAAATCCATGGATGCTTCAGTCCTTTCTATAAAATGGCATAGTATTTGCATATAATGTACACACATCTTCCCATATACTTTATTAATATTGTTGCAGACTTGAACTGATCCTAGGCCTTGAGGAGACACAACTGAAGTGACTTAGCAGCAGCAGCAGGCCTTGAGGAAGGAGGCCCTATGGATGCAGAAAGGAACGAAGCAAACCAGAAACCAGAAAGAAGTTCCCTTTTCAGGGGGAGAGGCGAGGCAGATACAGAAGATTCTAGAGTTGGGAAACTGAGCCTCAGGAAGGAAGGGCGACTCTTGCAAGAGACACAATCGGTTTAGAGCCCAGGGGCCCTGTGCAGGCAGCCTCTGGAGCCCCAGGAGACCCCTCCAGCACAGCCTACCCAGTTGCAGAGCGTGGTCCCTGAGTGGAGACATCTGCTCTCTGAGGCGAGCTGGCCACACAGGAGAGCTGGGTCTGACACAGCCAAGTAGAACCTGTGAGCGGGTGGTGGTTTTTTTTTTTTCCTCTCTCTACTAACCGACTTTTTGCTGCAAAGAATAAAATTCTCTTCTGGTGACACATATTTCCTGTCAGGATGAGGCACACCCAGCTGGTGGAAACCACCCAAATTAAACGAAGAAAAAATCCTTTTAATTCCTCTAGGTACACATTTTTGGGTCCACTGGATTGTTGCCATTTTCCCAGGGGCTATGCCAGAGGTGGATTTGAGGAATGGCAAATTAGAACAATATACCAAGAAGGGTAACAAGCACAGTGACATTAAATCATCCACTGTTTAATATCTCCCATTAAATTCCCAAGCTCTATAAAAGCAGTACATTCTCACAGCTCAGAAGAATGATAAAAATCTGTGTTCTTTTTTATATAAAAACAAAACCCAAATATATAATTTTCAGTCTCAACCAACGCTGTTAACATTCTGATATGTACAGAATAATATTTATATGCATTTTACATCCTGCTCTGTTCCCATAACTTTATACAGTAAACGTATCCTCATTAATTGTATCCTGTACAGCATAATTATAAATGATATGTAACATCCTGCCATGCGGTTTAGGTGGTTAATGTATGTTTGGACACTCAAATTCCCACTCCCCCACCCCCAACCAATTTTTGGTTACTATATTATAGCAACTGTGAGCAGATTTCTGCCTTTTTAAGAGACACTACTGATATCTTATTCCCTCATCTTAAGATTCCAATGTAGGCATTATAGTGTTTTAGAAATGAAAGGACTGGGGTTCAAGGAGGGTAAGGAATTGTCCCAAAGGCAGAGCCAGGTTTGGAGCCCAGGTCCTGCTAACTCCTAAACCAGCCCTACCCTATTATCACATCTTGGGGGTGCTGGACTCTGTCTTCGCTGTGTTGCGTTCTCTGTCTTTATAGAGTATCGGGGCCTGTGATGGAAGAATGTACTGGTACTCTTCTTTGCCAAAATCTCAGTCCTCATCTCTCTCCTTTCATGTTCCCATGAACGCCTTGAACCCTTAGTCAGACGGAAGCCTTTCCAACGAGACCCTCTCCATTGGAAAGCGGCCCGGCAGCTGTGCTGCCGCGGTTGACGGCTCCCAACTGCTGCAGCGTATGTTCCTCCTCGCCTTGCTCCCAGCTGTTCTCAGATAAGCCAGCAGCGAGGTTATCATGTCTCACATTGCAAAACGGACTCCTGACAGACTCACGAAAGCCTCATGGCTATTGTGCTCCTTTTCAGACTCCCGTTTGTAGTCTCAATGGTTTCCAACATCTAAGGTGCCCTCAGCAACTCAGCACATTTTATACAGAATTCTAAACTTAAAAAAAAAATAATCAAGCTCAAACCAGACTTGTGTATGTACCCCAACAGTCCAGCTGACATAGTTTCTCAGACATTTGGAAACTTACGGTGTTCAAATCCGAATTCTTGGGGTTCTCCTCTCAAACCTGTCTCGGGTAGATGGTGTTGGCTATCTAGCCAGTAACTCTTCACCGCTTCCTCCTTACTTGACAGACCCTTGATTTTGTTCAGGGAAGACGTGCCCAGACCAGGGACTGTACCGACTCGGCTCTAAGCCCTTCACAGCCATCTCAGCTCCAGCGCTAGGCAGTCTTGCTCCTGGCTGCCAGCAAGCCTGGCCAGTGAGATTAAAGGAGGTCTGTATACGCCAATAAAAATTTTTAAAAATATTATATTCCATTAATAATAAAAAACCAGTAAGAAAGGAAGTCGTCCAGAGAATTTCTAGACACCCAGTCTCCGTGAGCTGAAAGGGAGGCTGTATTAGGCATTTCTCACGTGGCACTTCGGTTCATCTTGCCTCCTCTCTTCCTCTGGACATCTCTGCGGCCATCAGTTACTTGCAAGATTCTACCAGCTTCCGTCCACCCTGGGAGGATCCCGTCTACCCAACCACCACCCAGTCCTAGATGCCAGTCATCTCTCACGGGAACGGCTTCGCCGGCTCCTGAACTGATCTCCTTTCTCCAGCCCCTGCCCCTTCCCCAGTATATTCTCTCGTGTCACAGCCAGAGTGAGCTGTTAAGAATATCATCATAATCATGCCGATCCCCTGCTTCAAACCTTTCAAAGAACCTGCATTTGATGTCGTTTAAGTTCATTAGTGATTTTAGGTCGGGGTTAGGTCTCCACTGCTCTGCACGGGCTTTCTCTGGTTGCGCCGAGCGGGGCTCTCCCTCGCTTCGGTGGTCCAGCTTTGCACTGCGGGGGCTTCTCTTGCTGTCGGGCACAGGCTCTAGATGTGTGCGCTTCCGCAGCTGCAGCACACGGGCTCTGTAGTTGAGGTTTGCGGGCTCTAAAGCATAGGCTTAGCGGTTGTGGCGAACAGTTTGACACGCTGCCCTTTAGCATGTCAGACTTTTTGAGACCAGAGATCGAACCCATGTCCGCTGCACCAGCAGGGAAGTCCTGCATTGTATTTAACGTCCAAACTTCTTACCATATCTGCAGGACCTTGCGTGATCCTGTCATCTGTCCACACCTCCATCCTTTGCCCGATCTCAATTTGCTCTCGTGCAGAAGGTCCTCAAAGTCTCATGTGTTTGGAGCCTTCAAGTGCAGATCCTCCCGCTGGTTCCCTCTTCCTGCAGTGCTCCCCATGGCTGGATCCCTTCTGTCAGCCAGGAGTCAGTTTTCACATCTCCCTTCTTAGAGGAGCCCTCCTCCCACCTAGGGTTAAGCAAGTCTCCATTCTTTTTTTTTTTTTTTTTTTCTGACTGCTCTGGGTCTTCCTTGCTGTGTGCAGGCCCTCTGCAGTTGCGGCAAGGGGGAGCCACCCTCTAGTCGTGGTGCAGGGGCTTCTCACTGCGGTGGTCTCTGTTCTTATGGAGCCTGGGTGCTAGGGTGCTGGACTAGCTGCCCCACGGCATCTGAGATATTCCCACACCAGGGGTTGAACTGGTGTTCCCCGGCATTGGCAGGCGGACTCCTAACTGCCGGACCGCCAGGGAAGTTCCCCCGTTATTCTTTATACCGCGTCTCAGCTGTTTTCTCCGTAGCTCTCTGCTGCGTTGTTATTGCATACTCATCTTTGGTTCACTCTTAAATTGCTTATCTCCCCAATCAGGTTAGAATCTTTCCCAGCAAAGGCCAGGATTTCACTTCAGTACTTACTCAGGTCCTTGTACTATGCCTGCCTTAGAATACGTACTCAATAATATTTATCGAGTGAATGAATTGTGATAATTATATATCAGTTGCCATTGAATGAGGTCCTTACTTGTGTATTCAGATCCTGCTCTGTCATTGATTAGCTCTGAGAGCTTACGCAAGTGTCTTAACTGCTCTGTACCTCAGTTTTCCCATCTAACTGGGGACAATAATAGTACCTAGTTGAGCTGTCAAAAGAAGTAAATTGTTTATTATTATATGTGAAGTGAAGTGAAGTCACTCACTCATGTCTGACTCTTTGGGGCCCCATGGACTGTAGCCTACCAGGCTCCTCTGTCCATGGGATTTTCCAGGCAAGAACACTGGAGTGGGTTGCCATTTAGTGTCTGGCAAAAGGTAAGTGTTATATGAACGCCTTTTTTTCCCCCTAGTTGCTAAGTTATGTCCCACTCTTTGTGACCACATGGACTGCAGCCCGCGAGGCTCTTCTGTCCATGGAATTCTTCAGGCAGAAATACTGAAGTATTTCCTTCCCCAAATGATTAGCTGGTCTTTTTATCTCTGCCAGGAAACTGAGGCTCAGGAAGACTAGAGGGATATAGCTAGTAATTGGCAGCCTGGGATTCCAACCAACCAGAAGTGCAAATTAACAAAGACATCTCTATGTTAGTAGAGGTGCAATTATGAAATTTTTGAGGGGAAAGTTATTACAATTATGAAATTTTTGAGGGGAAAGTTATTGATCGACATTATTGAAAGTATCTGCCACTATTGCAATCCTTTTGCCAACTGTTTGCTTCTAAATGCTTTTGAAAGCATAATCAAATGGCGCTTTTTTGAAGGATATTCACATAAAATGGGAACAAATAATGACTTAATATAATTACATTAAAAAGTTATATGGTGCATGATTGTGAAATTTGTGTGTGGACAAAGATCAGGGGAAGGCAAGTGGAATGCTATGAAGGCATCTATAGATGCAGAGCAATCTGTGCTGCCTCACTTCCTACTCACTTTCTTTCTTCCTTTTAATATTTATTTTTTTATTTGGCTGCACCGGGTCTTAGTTGCAACTCTTTTAATTGCAGCATGTGGGATCTAGTTCCCCGACCAGGGATTGAACCTTGGCCCTCAGCATTGGGAACGTGAAGTTTTAGCCACTGGACCACTAAAGAAGTCCACCCCATTTATTTTCTAACCCTCTCCAACCTGGCTTCTCCAATCTCCACTGAAACTGCTCCTTAACATCACCAGTGATTTTGCAGTTTCCAAATCCAATAGGAGCTTTCTGGACCTCAGATTACTGATTAATGGAGAGGCAGTTGATGCTATTAACCAATAGCACCCTCAGCCTCAGTGTCATCACCACTACCACCTTCCTGATTCTCTGATGTCTCCTACCATTTGAGCCACCTTGCTCCCTATATCTCTCTGCATCATCCCCATGTTCAGCTCCTGGCCCCCTTTCCTTCCCTTTCCCTGCTCTGGGAGAAAACCCCCTGAGATGACTGCATCAGCTCTTACCGCAACCTACATCCCCAACCAGAACTTTTGACATTTTAGTGCAGACTCAAGTGCTGGCCATTTCTCTGAAGAATTGAAATTTCAGAGCCTGGAACTCTCAAATATGACCTTTTCTTTCCCCATAATGGTCGCTGCTGTGAACTCTCATCCTCTTTCCCGAGGCATCTCATTGCAGCATCCAGACTCATCTCTTTATCCCTTCTCTCACCTCTAACCCTTTCCCGACACTCCTGTGGGGTACTTCCTAAAATGCTTAAATCTAAGGTTCCACTTCTGATAATGGCAGAGTTGATCCCGTAAGAACAAGTTTTCCATAAATAACAACCATAAGCTATAGGAAAAAATATAAGAACCAGTCACGGGGAAGCACTTAAAGAGTAACCAAAAGCAGACAGGGTGGACAAGAGTCATGCTTGGAAGGATGAAATGTCGTGTGTGAGTTTCGCGTGTCTTACAGGGTTTTGCCTGAGGCAAAACTCCAGTCGGTACTCTACTGGGCAGCTAGAACTTGGACAGAAGCATACATTCTCAGCAGTTAGAAGAACCGGAGGAAAGCTTTCGGGTAACCCTAGCAGCTGTAAACTGGTGGAGAATAGGGGCGGGGGAGACCTAAGACAGGAGAAAGCAACTTCAGAACTCACCATGTAGTGATTCATATTTATCACTTTCAGATCCTGTTACTTCTAAAATAATTTACTCTTCTTATTCCTTATTACAAAAGTAATGCATAGGACATGTAGGAGATATAGGGGAACAAGGGTAAAAATAATTCATTATTCAATAGTGACTCACTGAAGACCAATTATGTGCCAAGAATTATCCTTGGTCCTGGGAACACAGCCTAAAAAAAATCTTTGCACTCACTGTAGTAGGTGAGTCACACAAGAGGAAAATAAACAAATAGATGTGTAATCTAATACTCATGATGGGAATTACAAAAAAATAAAATAGTGTTTCTGGACAAGATAGAGCAAGAAAGAGAATATTTAGAATGCTGAAAGTGGGTACTTACAGGAAGCTTTTTTTTTTTAACTGACAAAATTTTAGCTCTTTCTAGATACTTTAGGAGTGATCTTCAAGTAGCAAAGGTTAAAGATATATAAATATTTTTCATTTTAGTGCTTCATTTATTGTTGTGTGTTTTATTTTTCACCAGTAAAAGGTTAAAATATATCCTACAAAGTTTCAATCTATGGCTGGATCTCTCTATGTGGCCAAACAATTTTTGATCAATTTTTTAAAACCCTGAATTGACTTATTGTTTTGGTGTTATTTAGATAGAGTATGAATTTATGTCTCTGTCATTGAGAGATGGCACAAGGTATTATTACTATCAGAGAGCTGTTATGAAAAGTGATCTTCCAACATCTGTCATCTCCCTTTCGTCTAATGAGATAATGTCATTATCTGTTGATGAAATATTGTTCTATGAAACCTTGCCCCATCGTGCAGTTTCTGCATATCTTATAGGGGCAATCTGAGCTCAAGTGATATTAGTTACTATTCCATCTCTCCATTTAGCCCAGTAATTAATCATGTATTTTAATGATCTTCTCTATTTCCTGCGGGTTATATAAAAGTTACCTTGGAGACTAAGTTAAAACAGTCAAATTTGGGGGTAATTTTTTAGTTGAATGTGCACTTTATTGAGGAAGCCTGTATTTAGATTCCCTTTTAAAAACTCGTAGATGAATAGCCCAGTGCACAGCACACTATGGATATAAATACAGTCGTGCCTTTTAGCAGACCTGAACTAGATCATTCATTTTACTTCTTCATGTTTGCCTTTTATTTTTTAAATCTCACTTTTATTTTATTTGCATTAGGGAGTCTGTGATTGCCTCTGTGTGTGTGTGTGTGTGTGGGCTGTGCTGAGTCTTCATGAGGCACACGGGCTCACTAGTTGCAGCGTGTGAGTTTCTTTAGCTGGGGTGCATGTGGCTTAGGTGCTCTGTGGCATGTAGGTCATTCTGAACTAGAGTCCCCTGCATTGGAAGGCAGATTCCTAACTAGGGCCACCAGGGAAGTCTCTGTATGTTTACTTCTTAAATGACTACTCTGATTTGGTTTCGTCAATGGTTGGACAGGGAAAAGCACTTGAGATACCTATCACACAGGACAGGGAGCAGACAGTCCTCAGCATGGAGTGATGGCATGGACTTCAGATGAGAGCAGGCACACGCTTGACATGGTGTCCTGGCACTGAGGGAGGCTACTGCAGACTGTTCTTCGGAAAAGGCTCTGCGCTCCCTGACGAGGAGGTGGTGAGCCTTTGACTGCCACTGCCTGTGCAGGCGCCCCCAGCCATACCGCCTTGCCTTTCAGTTTCTGGGCTGTCCTATCAGTCTGACTAACTAGCTCTGTGGTTTGGGTGAAGTAATTTCTCTTCTCTGAGCCTCTTTCTCCCTCTGAAGATGGATGGAACGGAATGAGATGAGAATCGTGTGTGTATGTGTTCAGTCAAATCAGTCGTGTCCTATGCTTTGCAACTCCATGGGCTGTAGCCTGCCAGGCTCCTCTGTCCATGGGATTCTCCAGGCAAGAATACTGGAGTGGGCTGCCATGCCCTCCTCCAGGGGATCTTCCTGACCCGGGGATTGAACCTGGGTCTCCTGCAGCTCCTTCATTGGCAGGTGGGTTCTTTACATGCTGAGCCACATGGGAAGGCCCAGATGAGAGTCTGGTTGATGGACGGTGGCCTTCTCCCCTGCTCATACCCATCCTTACAACCCCAAGGAAAGTTCCCAAACACTGAACCTCACCATTTGCGCTGAGGGTCAGCCCAGTATCATCAAGGTCAGTGGGAGGGAGAGAGAGAATTGTCCTCAGGAAAATCAGCCTGTCTTCTTGTTCCTGAAACAGGGGTCCCTGTGTTGCAGAAATCCATACTCGAGAAATCAAGCACCACACTGGGAAAGGCGGAGAACTCAGGTTTGTTACACCGGCAGGCCCAGAGGAGTTGACACTCCAAGCTCTGAGCCCCGAACAAAAGGGTTACAGAGTTTTTATACACGGAGAGGCATGATTAAACAGGTTTGCAGGGGCTGGGCAATTGCAAAGAGCAGGACAAGGGTGGGTGAGATAAGCTCCAGTTCCTAGTATTGTAAGTCTCCGCTTTCTGTGACCTCTGTGATCTGCACTGCATTGAGTAAGCTGAGTTACAGAGGCAGATGGAGAAGGAGGTAAAATTTTAACTTTTCCTTTTCACCTGTGGGCTGCTTTCAGCTGTGCTGTTGAGTCTCAGGCGGTGACCTTGGGTGGTCCCCTGTGGGCCATAAGTAGGAAGACTGGGCAAACACAAGCCAGGTGGGCTGGCCTGGATTCAGCCTCGGAACTGGGAGACTTGGGCTTCAGAGCTGACCCAGACACTCCATGGTGCATGTCCCAGGGTAAGTCACTTAACTCCCATCTTGCCACCTCATCTGTACAACAGGGGTGACAACTCCTGTGCTAGCAATTCAGGATTGTTTGAAGACCAAAGTGAGGAATGCAGTCAGTAAACATCTTTTTTTTTTTTTCTTGATATAATGATAATATAAACTATATGGTGGCGCTAGTGGTGAGGAAATCACCTGCCAGTGCAGGAGACGCAAGAGACGCAGGCTTGATCTCTGGGTTGAGAAGATCTCTTGGAGGAGGAAATGGCAACCCACTCTAGTATTCTTGCCTGGAGAATCCCATGGACAGAGGAGCCAGGCAAGCTACAGTCCATAGGGTTGCAAAGAGTTGGACATGACAGCACGCACGCACACGTATGAACCCCTTTGGGGATGTTGTTAAAATGAAAATTCTTATTCAGTAGATTCCAGGTAGGATACCCAATTCTACATTTCTAACAAGATTTTCAGGGTGAGGCTGACTGATACTGATGCTTCTGTTCAAGGGGAATGGAAACCATTCGAGCTTTTGAAAATGAAAATCACAATAAATTATCTAAATTCCACCACCCTAGACCACCTGACCTGCCTCTTGAGAAATCTGTATGCAGATCAGGAAGCAACAGTTAAAACTAGACATGGAACAACAGACTGGTTCCAAATAGGAAAAGGAGTATGTCAAGGCTGTATATTGTCACCCTGCTTATTTAACTTCTATGCAGAGTACATCATGAGAAATGCTGGGCTAGAAGAAGCACAAGCTGGAATCAAGATTGCTGGGAGAAATATCAGTAACCTCAGATATGCAGATGACACCACCCCTATGGCCGAAAGTGAAGAGGAACTCAAAGCCTCTTGAAAGTGAAAGAGGAGAGTGAAAAAGTTGGCTTAAAGCTCAAAATTCAGAAAGTGAAGATCATGGCATCTGGTCCCATCATTTCTTGGGAAATAGATGGGGAAACAGTCTCAGACTTTATCTTTTTGGGCTCCCAAATCACTGCAGATGGTGACTGCAGCCATGAAATTAAAAGACACTTACTCCTTGGAAGAAAAGTTTTGACCAACCTAGATAGCATATTCAAAATCAGAGACATTACTTTGTCAACAAAGGTCCACCTAGTCAAGGCTGTGTTTTTTCCAGTGGTCATGTATGGATGTGAGAGTTGGACTCTGAAGAAAGCTGAGTGCCAAAGAATTGATGCTTTTGAACTGTGGTGTTGGAGAAGACTCTTGAGAGTCCCTTGGACTGCAAGGAGGTCCAACCAGTTCATTCTGAAGGAGATCAGCCCTGGGTGTTCTTTGGAAGGAATGACGCTAAAGCTGAAACTCCAATACTTTGGCCACCTCATGAAAAGAGTTGACTCACTGGAAAAGACTCTGATGATGGGAGGGATTGGGGGCAGGAGGAGAAGGGGACGACAGAGGATGAGATGGCTGGATGGCATCACCGACTCAATGGATGTGAGTCTGAGTGAACTCCAGGAGATGGTGATGGACAGGAAGGCCTGGCGTGCTGCGATTCATGGGGCCGCAAAGAGTCGGACACGACTGAGTGACTGAACTTAACTGAACTGAATGTTACTTTCATTTATATTTTTCACATAGCAGTACATCTTAAAATATTTCCCATATTTCTACAAATTATACAGACTGAAAAGTTATTGTAATTATTGTTTTTAAATAGTTCCACAGTTTTTCATATTGCTGAAATAACATCACTTACCCAACCACTTCCATAACACTGGGCATGAAATTGCACTGGCTGTTTGACTTTGTGTATGATCAGACCAGTGAGTCTTCTGGGAGTGGTTGCAAGGGAAGCAGTGTGCTCCTGGGATGGCTGGAGGGCACTGGATGTTTCCTCCAGTCCCTCCCTAGGATTAATCTGTAGGAGTACTCACACAGCTCAGTGGTGAGGAATCCTCCTGCCACGCAGAAGATGAAAGTTTGATCCTTGGGTTGGGAAGATCCCCTGGAGAAGGAAATGGCAACCTACTCCAGTATCCTTGCCTGGGAAATAACAGGTCAGAGAGGCCTGGCGGGTTACAGTCCATGGGGTCGCAGACAGCTGGACATAGCTTAGTGACTAAACAGCAACACACTGGCTCAAGACTTGACCATCTTCCTAAACTCTTGCTACTTTTGACATGTTTTCCTAAAGACCAACAAAATGATAGGTATGCATGTATTTGTAATACTCATACATGTCCCCCTTGCACACTCTCAGTGAAAATGTAAAATGATGCACTATGCTGGAAGAGAGTATGGAATTTCCTCAAAAAATAAGAGTAGGGGGACTTCCCTGGTGGTTCTGTGGTTAAGAATCCTCCTTGCAATGCAGAGGACGGGTTCAATCCCTGGTTGGGGACCTAAGATGCCACGTGACTCGGGGCAACTAAAGTTTGTGGACTGCGACTGTGGACCCCACACTCCTCAACTAGGGAGTCCACATGCTGCAAGTGAAAGAGCCTGCAGGATGCAAAGAAAGATGACCCCACGCGCCAAAACAAAGACCTGATGCAGCCAGATAAATAAACTTAAAAATACGATAAAAACAGAACTTCCAGATGATACAGCAGTCCCACTTCTGGGCGGTTATTCAAAAGAATTGAAATCGGGATCTCAAAGAGATATTTGCATGTTTGTGCTCATTGCAACATTACGCACAACAGTCAAACTGTGGAAACAATCTCAGTGTTCATTGATGGATGAATGGATAAAGTAAATATTGTGTGTACACACAGTGGGATATTAGTCAGCCTTTAAAATATGGAAGTCTTGCCACATTTGACAACATGGATGAAACTGAGGACATTATACTGAGTAAAATAAACAGTCACAGAAGGACGGATACTGAGTGATCTCCCTTTTATGAAAGATCTAAAACAGTCAAGCCCTTAAGGAGAGAGTACAGTGGTGGTTGTCAGGGGCTGAAGGCAGGGGGAGCTGGGGTGTTACTGTTCAACAGATACGGGGTTTTAGTGTGTAAAATAAGTTAGTTCTAGAGACCTGCTCTACAACACAGAGTGTGTGTGTGTTGGTCGTTCAGTTGTGTCCCACTCTTTCTGACCCCATGGACTGCAGCCCACCAGGCACCTCCATCCATGGACTTCTCCGTACCTGTTGTTAAAAATACTATTTGTTGTTGTTTAGTTAAGTCATGTCCAGCTCTTTTGTGACCCCATTGACTGTAGCCCGCAGGCTCCTCTGTCTATGGGATTTCCCAGGCAAGAATACTGGAGAGGGATGCCATGCCCTCCTCCAGGGAATCTTCCTGACTCAGGGATTGAACCCACATCTCCTACATTGGTAGGCAGATTCTTTATCACTGGGCATTCTGAGAAGGCCCTAACAATACTATAACTAGTTAAAAAGGTAGATCTCATGTTGTGTTCTTATCACAATAAGAAAATATATTTCCCTATAGAAATATATTTTAAACTGATAATTACTAAACACCAATGGCAACTACTTGTTATAAAAATATTTTAAAAGATTATGCATGACAATTACAATAATTGAGGAACCACTTGGTATGGTAGTAGTGCATGTGGCTGGCCTGTAAATGACTGGGAGTTCAGTCCACGAAACACAGATGGGGTGAATGAGGGCAGGTGATCGCAGTTACCTGGTGAAAGAGAAGCTGAGATGATTCCTTTTTGTTTATATTTTGGCAGACAGCGCTTCTTTTAGGTTTTCTCACCTGACTGTGCAAATTGACATTAGACAGTTGTCTCTTAATCCACATAATAGATGAGAGCAGAGAGAGGAGGAGAAGGGGCAAGAAGGAGGAAGTGGAAGAGGAGGAGAAACATCTAAAAGATTCTGGAGCTGGATCAAATGATAGCAGGAAAAGCTGTTTTGAAGATGAAATACCTAAACTTTGGAAATACCATTCATCCAGGGGGGTGAGCGTCCAGACACCTCAGTGAGTGATCTTCCTCTGTGCTGTTATCTCTCATATCTTGACAACATGGAAACTGAAGCTTGAAATGGTTACATGATTGCTCACCGAACTCAGAAGTAGACCCAGAGTAACCGCACTACTGTCCCAGAAGCCACAGCCCAGGCACTTAACAACACTTATACACTGTATGTCTTTCATTCCTGGGGGAGGGGAAGAAATGTCCAACTCAGGCTTGGGTGAGAGAAACAGTTTGGAATTTGCTAAGACTGGAAAAGAATAAGCACCAATCTGTGCCTTGATATTTTGTTTTGGGTTGTTTTCTTTATTGTCTTTCTAGGAAAAAAAAAAAAAACGTAGGTAGGGGCATCCTGCTCACTAATCTTTTTTCTCCTTGGTCTTTCACATTCAGAGGTAGTTTAGTAGCTGAGCCGATGACACCAGGCCTGTTCCCTGCCTACTTGGCAGCTAGCCAGCTTGTCTAATTTCTTTAAAATTTCACAGAGGTTGTGGGCTGAGGGGAGGTTGGTAGATCTGAAGTGGCTGAAAGGTTGGATGAGACTCTCATCCAAGTAGCCACAGATGGGAATTAGATAAAGTTACAGTCCTTAGGAAGTGGAAAATTGAGTACAAATGCCTGTGCCAAGGGAGAGGAGACCTCAGCTGAGACATATTGTCAAAGTCAGGACACAGGCTGAGTCTAAGCAGAGAAGGAGAAGTTGGGAGCAGAGAGAGAGTGATTCTGGGGACTGTGGAGTATGTCTCCACGGGGTATGAGCGCAGATGGATCAGGTTAAAGGTATAGCATCTTCTTCTTTTTAATATTTCTTTATTTATTTGGCTGCACCGGGCCTTAGTTGTGGCATGTGGAATCTAGTTCCCTGCCCAGGAATCGAACCCAGACCCCTTGCACTGGGAACTTGGAGTCTTAGCCATTGGACCACCAGATGTTGTTGTTCAGTCACTCAGTCGTGTCCAACTCTTTGCAGCCCATGGATGGCAGCAGCCAGGCTTCCCTTGTTCTTCACCATCTCCTGGAGTTTATTCAAACTCATGTCCCTTGAGTCTGGAGTTGAAACACCAGAGACATCCCAACAAAGTACAGCACCTTTTTAGGAGGGGAACTTCATGTCAGTGAAAGAAAAAGCTCCACAAATTGTGTAGACACACTCTCGTCCGTCTGTTATTCATATATAGGTTCAGTAAACCTTAACGGATGATCTCTGTGTTCAGGACTCTTCTGGGCTCTGGGTAAACAAAGACCAGGAACATTCTGTTTCCGGCCTGGAAAGGGAGCCCCAGTCCTGGTTCAGTAGAGAGACATGAGCCATGGCTTCTCTCTTTATCTGCTTTTCCCTGAAAGAGTCCTGGTTTTCATAAATGACTCTGCCTTGACATGCTATGCCTTTATAATAATATTTATAATCAGTGGAAAACCAAAGGAATGCCTGGAAGTCGCCTTTAGTTATGGGAACAGCTGGGCTTCTCTGATTAACACTGGCAAACCCTGCACCATGTGGGCAAGGATCTTTGGGGCCCAGGTTCTACCGCTGCTTCTCTTTCCAGTATCAGCTGCACTTTCTGACATGTTGGCATTTACACGGGTGACCGTGTGGCTGGGTACCTGAGTGACCAGCTCTCCAGGAGACTTGTATTTAGGGGCTTCTTGGTTTTAGAGTGGGACTTCCCTGGTGGCTCAGACAGTAAAGAATCTGTCTGCAGTGCAGGAGACCCAGGTTCAATCCCTGGGTCGGGAAGATACCCTGGAGAAGGGAAAGGCTACCCTCTCCAGTATGCTTGCCTGGGGAATCCCATGGACAGAGAAGCCTGGGGGCTCCTCCATGGGGTCGCTATATGGCTAGTCACCTGAGTGACCAGTTCTCCAGGAAACTTGTGTTTAGGGGTTTCCTGGTTTTAGAAAGTGGCTCTTATTTTTCTCAAAGTTCTTCCTAACTTATCAGACCAGTGACCTCCCTTGACTGCAGTTCCTTGGCTGGAAGGAGAAGATGGTCTGCCAACCTACCACTTTGCCTTTAATTCAATTTGACAACAAGCGCTTTCTTTTAATAATTTGATATTTGGTTGTGAGCTGATTTTGGTCAGAAGCCACCTATACCCTTTCTGTGCCAGCTGCAGGAGCAGACGATTTTGTAGTTCTCTTCAAGGCAGCCTTTTACTGATTCTCCAGCTGTTCATCACACACCAGGCTGAGTCAGGAGCTGTGCTGCGTGCCGAGTCACTTCAGTCATATCTGACTCTTTGAGACCATATGGGCCATGGTCCACCAGGCTCCTGTGTCCATGGCATTCTCCAGGCAAGAACACTAGAATGGGTTGCCAGGCTCTCCTCCAGGGGATCTTCCTGACCCAGGGATCAAATCCCCATCTCTTATATCTCCTGCATTGGCAGGAGGGTTCTTCACCAGTAGCACCACCTGGAAAGCCCATTCATGGCGTATAATACTTGTAACATAGATGTAGTCAATGTCCTCATCTGTCAGGGATGCAGTGACAAACACTAAACAAATAACTCCACAACATTTAGTTAATTGCCATTAAGGAAGAGACTGGGCTATCGTGAGTGTAAAAAGAGGCGGACCTAATCGGATTGGGAGGCAAGGGAAGCCTCTTAAGAAAGAGATAATAATGCTGAGACCTTTTTGAGGGAGGGGGGTGGAGGGCCTACACAGGCATGCAGGATCTTAGTTTCCCAACCAGGAATTGAACTTATGTCTCTTGTATTAGAAGTGTGGAATCTTAACCGCTGGACTGCCGGTGAAGTCCAATAATGCTGAGATTTGAAGGAGTGGGCACTAGTCTGTCAAAGAGTTCAGAGAAGAGATCCAGGCAGAGAATAGACTGTAAGCCGGAAAGAAGAGGGGGTTGCCTACAAATGGGTCCGTAGGCAAATACAGCCAGGGCGTAGTCATAGTGGCAAAGAGCGGGACAAAGGGAGCACGTCTGGGTGGTTCAGACCCAGACCCTGTGGGGCCTTGAAGCCCCTGGCAAAGAGTGTGAGTTTCATTCTGGTGACAGGGAAGTCACAGAAGGGCCGTGAGCAGGGAAAGAGGGTAATCTGTTTACCCGGTGAAATATCTGTGAATTCTGCGAACCCATGGACTGCCAGGCTCCTCTGTTCATGGAATTCTCTAGGCAGGAATACTGGAGTGGGTTGCCATTCTCTACCCAGGGATTGAACCTGCGTCTCTTAAGTCTCCTGCATTGGCAGGCGGGTTCTTTACCACTAGTGCCACCTGGGAAGCCCCATAGGGTGGGTCAGATAAACATTTAAGAAACGCATGGCACAGCCTGAGTCATCGTGTGCCTGACTTACCTGCATGGTGCCCTGGGCCAGGTGCTTTTCCAAGCTCTATGGCAAGGGGGGCATAAAGGCCAGGGGTATCCTGGGCACATAGACTGCCTTCTCCACCTGCCTCCCCTATCAAGGGGTCCTGACTGGGAGGCAGAGTGTGGCTTCCAGACCCTGCAACAAAGTACAGTGTCTGCAGCGGCAGCCAAGGAAGGCTTTGAGTGGGAAACCATAAATCAAGTTTTAAAGCTCTCCCCAGCTTAAGAACAGGATTCTAGTCTTAAGTCGATTTTTAGTGAAAGGAATATATTCGTTTATGAGCACCTCAGGAAACATGTCCTTGGGACCTGTTGATTTAGAAACATCTCTGTTTTCAAAGTGGTGTTTAGTCAGCCCTTTTCCTTTTCTAACTCAATTTCCTACTTTTCTCCCTCACAGACCATGCATTCTTTGGTTATCTGATTTGCCTTTGTAATTTGTTTTTTAAAGACAAGTGAAAACATCTTGAAAAATCCGGTCTTTTTAGTGTCACTTGTCATGACTTTCCCCTCCCTGCAGTAATATTTTCCCTTGACTTGGTTCTCGTCAGCTCCCCATCAGTGGGGGCTGGGCTGGGGGAGGAGTCAGCAGAGCCAGGATTTGTTAAGGTTGGTGGGAGCTGAAGGGTGGGAGGCAAATGCCTCCCAGATTCACCTGTAAAATTGGTGTCTGCTCAGCAGGGACTCCTGGGTGTCCTCTGCCTGCTAGGTGTGCCCGGAAGTGGAGTGATGTCCTAAAATGTATGTGACATGTGCGGTCTGCATATCTGGATTTGTTTCCTTATCACTTCCTAGTGAATAACTCTCAGCCACAAAGAAATGAATAGATGTATGCCTGTTACCACCAGACAAGGTACATACACATTCCTGGATGCTGGGAGAGGTGGGCATTGTTTTCCCCATTTAGAGTGAAGGAAATGCAAGTTCAGAGACGTTATGTAACATAACAATTTATCAGCCTGCTGAAGGAGGGAAGTTACATGACATTGGTTGATAAAGCCTAGGAATTCATGCCCTGTGAAACTTCCATGAGGACAGATGGTCTTCGTGGCCCATAGAGGGACCTCTAGAACGGGCCTTGGATCTCACCCATTTCTAGCGGGTTATCTTGGTGAACTGCCTCTGGCCCATTCCTCCCAGTCTCAGTCACTCCACTCCCCACCTGGGCTCTGCACCCAGCCCTCCCCGGACTAACCCCTGGCCAGGGGCCCTGACCCCTCCCTGGAAGCAGGTTCTTCCTCCTGGAACGTCTCTGTTGGCCGCCGCCCCCTTTGCTGAGGAGTTCAGTGTGAAGGAACAGCAGCAGAGGGATATCCATCTGAAGGGCACTCAGTGCCATTTGCTCTTTCCCTGGATAATGCGCAAAAGGGGCCCTTAGCGACCATCGGCATGGAATTCCCAAAGGGACTCTTTCCTGTGAAACAATAGAAAGCGGAGTCTGTGGAACTCTTGTCTAATAAAATCTCTCTCAATACATTTACAGATCTAACGTTAATATTTGGTACCCGTGTCAGTCAAATAGGCCTTAATGAGTCATGGCATCTTCCTCAATCTTTTCTTATATTCAGCTTCATGAAGAAAATAAAAGAGAATAATTCAGTTGCTCCCTTTGGTTCAGTCTGGAGGCCTTTTTCATTATCATTTTTAATGTACATGGAAACAGAGGTGAAAACCCTTCTCTTCCTCCTCATTGCACTATTGACATTATAAACATTGACCTAAATTATAACCAGTAGGTTCTGCCCTGGGCTTTAAATTCCTAATTTACCATGTAAGATGAGCCCCAGTTAAAGTCTTCTAATAAGAAAAACAGAGATTTGGTATTAAAACATCTTCAAATATTCTGTGGGGAGCTTTACTTATAATTTTATAGCATTTATCAGTGTCTGATTTGAGTAGAGTGTGGGTTTATGTATCTCCACTACTAAGGAAACAGCTCCTTGAGGACAAGGAATTTACCAGATTTATATTTGGCACATATTTGAGCTCATATGAGGCATTCAGTAAATGCTGGCTGAACGGAAAGGAAAAAGGGAGGCTGGGAGCAAAAGAGGAAGGTTAAAGCTGTCCTGGTGTCTCTCTGCTTCAATGCTGATCAGGATGGTGGTGGTGATAGCAAGAGTTACCCCTGACTGAGTTGCTTACTATATGCTGGTCACAGTGTCAAGCACCTTACATACAATATACATGTACAGTTTTCACTCTGTAATCCTATGAGGTATGCATTTTTCTCATTAGGTATCTGAGGTCTCAAGATCATTAACTAAAGCCACCAAGGTTACTTGACTTAGAGGTGACATTTCCAAGACCTCAGTTCAAGTCTTTCTGCGTGTTTTTATCTATGATGTTCTTCCAAATAAGCCAACATTTCTTGTCTTTTCATGCAAACAGTTGGGTCATAGAAAACATTTTGTTGTTGCTGTTCAGTCGCTAAGTCATATCTGACTGTTTTGCGACCCCATGGACTGTAGCCCACCAGGCTCTACTTTCTATAGGGCTTTCCAGGCAACAAAACTGGAGTGGGCTGCCATTTCCTTCTCCAGGGGATCTTCCTGACCCAGGGATGGAACCTGGATTCAATTGATGTGTTGCCAATGTTTCTTGCATTGGCAGACAGAGCCTTTACCACTGAGCCACCGGGGAAGCCTAGAAAACACTTTTTAAGTTCTTACTTCAGTTACTTTACAAAGCAAACCCTCTGGGCCTTGAATAGGGTAAGTTAAAGATACACACATGTATAGGGTAATATGTGCTAACCCCGAAGCACTGAAGAAAATGAAAAGTTCTCAGTGTAACGATCTGAGTCAGAAAAGTGTTAGCATGTTATGAGGAATTTCCCTTCCTCTGAGTCACTGGGCTTTTGCCAAGGCTGCAGGTAGATGCTCCATTAGCAGAAGATGAATTTGATCCAATAAGACATCTTCTCAATCTCTGTGTAAGATTAGTCTGAGTAGGAATCACTTGGTAACAATTTGGAATGGAGTGCATTAGAAAAACATAGCTTTGTCTGGGCTGAGCCTAGAAATGGGTGACAGATGTTGATGAGTGACTGAACAGATGTTTGGGGGAGAATTACAAAAAGGGTTTCTATCACGCAGGATCTAAACCTTAACCTTCCTGGCTGATGCTGAAAGGAGAGCTTGTTTATGAAACATGCTCTTGCAAAACTGTTTGGTGGATTGTGACAAAGATGAATGACCGGATCCCATCATTTAAATTTGAAAATAAGGTAAATGGGGGTCCTTGTTTGTGTGCCTGTGTATATGTGTTTTCTTTGACAAGGGTCAGTGCCTTATTAAAGAATGGTGGGGAGGCAAGCCAGCAATTTTCCCTCTGCCTTCTCAGTTTTCTCCCCCACTGGAAAGAATGAGCAGAATTTGATATTATACCTTAAAGGCTCAACAAAATTATTAAAATACCATTGCTTATGGCCATTCTGAAATATTTGCCTTATAACTGCATTTAGAAAAAAAATTTTTTTCCTCTTTTTTAAAATGATTGCTATTTTATTGATTCGCCATGTCAATTTAAACTGTGGAATGAGGGAAATACACAAAAATTTACAACTAAGAAATCTATGCTTCTAAACATGGCAAGCAATTTAAATAAGTATATCCTTTCATAATTTTTCTAAACATACATTTTTGGTGACCCTGTTTGAACTATGAAAGCGAACATGGTGATTAGAAAAAAAGGTTTCTGTGCAAACTTAATCAGTAGTTTTAATCGGGGTCTCTGAGGCTTATTTTAAGTTTTAAAAAGCCTAAAAGATCCTTTAGCCAAAGAAACAAAGGTAGAGCTTAAAAGCTATAGAGCTACTACCAGAAACCAATTATCATCTCCCCACCTTACCCACTTAACAGAAAGATAAACTGCCAGTTGTGTTATATGAATTACTGTGGCTCTTCTCAATAATTTGCCTGAAATGACTGATGGACTAAGGAAAGGCATTTATTAATTCATCTTTGTAAATAGCTTATCACTGACATAAATATGACTTTTCTTCTACTAACTGTAACTGTGTCTACATAATAATATCATAAATTTGGTTAAAAAAGATGAATGTAACATCAAATCCAAATACTCTCAGTTTAGTGTTAAAAAATAATAAATGCATAGAATTTATGACAGACACTGACCTTATATGGCATAATAGCCTTTGTTGTTGTTCAGTCGCTAAATTGTATCTGACTCTTTGTGCCCCCATGGATTAGAGCATGCCAGGCTTCCCTGACCTTCACCATTTCCCAGAGTTTTCTCAAACTCATGTCACTGAGTTGGCAATGCCATCCAACCATCTCATCTGCTGTCGCCCCTTCTCCTCCTGCCCTCAGTCTTTCCCAGCATCAGGGTCTTTTCCAATGAGTTGGCTTTTCCCAGCATCGGTGTCTTTTCCAATGATGGGATTGGAGAATTCAGTGGACAGAGGAGCCAGGCAGGCTAAAGTCCGTGGGGTTGCAAAGCATCAGACATGAGTGAGCAACTAATGCTTTCACACAGTAGCCTTATATGTCACAATAACCATGCAAGATGAGTTTTTTAACCCCACTGAAGGATGAGAAAGTAGATGCCCAGACAAATTAAGTGACTTTCCCAAGATCATAACAGTAAGGACCAGGATTTGTACCTTTGTTCACAGTATTCAAAATATTTTCCAATATGCTAGACTGTCTTGGGTAGAAGAGATATTTAACTCTTTAATTAAATCTTGTGTGTTCCTGTATATTAAAACAAAATCTGATTTAAAGTCATGATTTTCAAACTCAGGATCTGAAGTCTTGCTTCTTTTTAAAGAGTCATAATCAGTTTTATGATATTGTACAGATTTATCAATTCTATAACCTGCCTGACAAAATTGTTAACAAACATGTATCATGAGAAGCAAGAACCATCATCACCCATTCTTTCTGCATGTTAGCAACTTGTCGTTCCTGAGCAACGGTGCTCCCATCCCTGGGGTCTGTGACCAATCATTTTCTGCATTCATTCTGAGCACAAGATGGAGAGAGTATTGTTCAAAGAGCACTGTCAACTCTCTATGCTGTTGAAAGGGGAAGGGAAACACTAGACTCTTTCTTTTGCTTCAGACTAAAGTGAGACATTACTTTGCCAACAAAGGTCCATCTAGTCAAGGCTATGGTTTTTCCAGTGGTCATGTATGGATGTGAGAGTTGGACTGTGAAGAAAGCTGAGCACCAAAGAATTGATGCTTTTAAACTGTGGTGTTGGAGAAGATTCTTGAGAGTCCCTTGGACTGCAAGCAGGTCCAACCAGTCCATTCTGAAGGAGATCAGTCCTGGGATTTCTTTGGAGAGGATGATGCTGAAGCTGAAACTTCAGTACTTTGGCCACCTCATGCGAAGAGTTGACTCACTGGAAAAGACCCTGATGCTGGGAGGGATTGGGGGCAGAAGGAGAAGGGGACAACAGAGAATGAGATAGCTGGATGGGATCGCTGACTCGATGGACATGAGTCTGAGTGAACTCCAGGAGTTGGTGATGGACAGGGAGGCCAGGCATGCTTCGATTCATGGGGTTGCAGGGTCGGACATGACTGAGTGACTGAACTGAACTGAACTGAACTGAACTGAAAGCGAGACCAATAGGGAGGAAGGTGATACATGAGAAAGATGTCAGCTTTGGGCAAGCGTCATACTAGAAGTGATAAGGGTTAGAAAGATAAATGAGATGCTTAGAGCATTTAGGAGAGATGAGACACATGCATAAACTAATCAGAGATGAGGCAGAGGGGTATATGTCAAGCGATATGGGAGTTAATGGGGAGAATGAGATTGTTAGTCCTGGGATTAGGCAAGGTTACATGTACTGTGAGCTTTAAAGTTCAAAAAGACCAGTGAAGGTTAGCTTTTCCTTCTTTCAGCCTGACCTTCCTGTTCCTAGGCTGCTTCTCCTTCTCTTCATTGGCAAACTTCTCAAGAGAGTAATCTAGGTGTTCTCTCTTCATTTCATTGTTATATGTTGTCGTTGTTTAGTCACTGTCATGTCTGACTCTTTGTAGCCCACCAGGCTCCTCTGTCCCTGGGATTTTCCAAAGAATACTGGAGTGGGCTGCCGTTTCCTTCTCCAAGGGGTCTTCCTGACCCAGGCAGAACCCAGGTCTGCACATTGCAGATGGGTTTTTTCACCACTGAACCACCAGGGAAGCCCTTCATCGTCCTCCCCTGCCACCCTTTCTTATTTACTAGCCCTTAAAACCTTGATCCTGGCCACATGGAATAAGGCCTGCATTGGCCAGCCTCCACTGCAGCAAGGAATGGGCACATAGGCAAGATCTGGCCAACAGAGCATGATTTGAAGTGGTGGGTGCAACTTCTAGGTTACATCCTTAAAGAGAAGGGGTATAATTTTTCCATTTGCCCTCTTCCGCAATGTGGATATGGCGTTGGTGAGCCATTTTATCGCATCCAGATGAAAGCATCATGGCTCAGAGGGTGAAGAATGCCTGCAAAGCAGAAGACCTGGATTTGATCCCTGGGTTGGGAAGATTCCTGGAGTAGGGAATGGCTACCCACTCCAGTATTCTTGCCTGGAAAATCTCATGGACAGACAGAGGAGCCTGTCCATGAGGTTGCAAAGAGTTGAACATGATTGAGTGACCAAACATATATATAATATACATATATATAAATGAATATTCTTGACCATTTATAAAATGTTTTTTTGTATCATGGGAAGGGGTTATACTAAAAAGTTAAAATGATAAGACTAGAAAACCCCGACTACCTCTTCCAGTCTGATTTCAGAGAAGCATTTAATCTTGTTGGTCAGCCCTTCCCATTTGCAACAATAACAGTAATAATTAGCATAAAATCTCTCTAGGTAATTTTCTATGCAATGAATTGCTTCACTATCATGACACCCTGGGGGTGAGCTTTAATAGCATCACTGTTTTGAAGATTATCACGCAGGCGGAAGTGAAGGAGTCAGGATTCGATTCCAGATCCACACTTGCTTCTCCAGAGTTATGTTTCTTTGGAAACTCGCGTCTCCCTTGGCTTCTGTGTCACCGCAGCGGTCTGCTCTGGCCTGACCCCATTCTCCCGGCTCCCGTTTTCTTTCCCATCTCCCAGCACTGTCACCCCGCCGGCTCTGGCTCTGGCTTGCTTCCTCCGTCTCACTGGCGTCCTTGCTTTCTGCTCATAAGGTGGAGGAGTCTTAGTGCCTCCGTGGGCGGAACACAAGGAGCCAGTGGAGAGCAAAGCTTGAAGAGAGATGAAGGGGAGGCGGTGACTGATGAAGCGAGGTTCCAGAAGGATGACCAGGCCTCCTGAGGAAATGGGGGGCCACCTCTTCCTGTGACACGTCTGGTCGTCTCAACAGGGTCGATCGTGGCAGCGGCCGAAGCAGGGGGTTCCTGTCCCTTTAGCTGGAAGGAGCCCTCCGGTTTCTGGCCACGAGCCGTGAAGTGAAAGGTGAGGCCTTGCCGCAGGGATGGCGAGCTCCACTTCAGTCGGTCAGCCCAGGCCCGGCCCCAGAGAACAGGGAGCTGGGCGGAGTGTTGAGTGACACCGTTCAGGGAGAAATGTGACGAAGCTCAAGTAGAAAGGCAGAAACACCCAGCCCCCAGAGGCCTTCCTCTCTGTCACCTCATTAGCTGGGGCGACTCCCAGGGACTTGGAGAACAGGATGACTGTGTTCCTGAGCCAACCGCCATCTTCCCCAGATGATTGATGGGGTATCCTGTGGCGAATGAGGAGGACCCACGTTTCCACAGCTTATTTCTTCAAATCAGGACCTTTAAAATAAGAATGCATTGTTGAGGGGGCAATAAAACCATCAGAATGTGGCTCTGGCTTCTTTCCATCTTATTAGGCTTGAGGTAATTATCCAGGTAATTCAGGAAAAATAAACGGCATTGCCTGAATTACTCAGATAATTACCTCAGCGTTTCAATTCAGTCTGGTGGTGGAGGGCCAGCTGTAAATGTCTCACGGGCCTCAAATAGTCTGATAACTGAAAACAGGCTTGGTAATTTAGGAGCCAGGGTGAAATAGTGAGAGGGGTTGAGCTCAAATAATTAGAAAACCTGGGTGTTTTAGACGGAGTTCCGCGGCAGAGACCTGCTTATTCCCAGTGGGCTATTTTACCTCCCTGAGCCTGAGGCCATTTTAAGGATAGTAAACTGTAAATTGCTAGCCAAGTATGCTTTAAGCAATTATCAATAATATTTTTTTGTTGCTGGTGTTCCCAACAACTGATGTAAAAGTTTTTGTTCTGGCATAAAACTGGATAAAACTTGATATCTGACATAAAACTGGATAAAAGTATGCTTTATACAAAAGTATGAGATTCCAGGGCAAGGCTTTTCAACATTAGCTGCCCATGGGATTCATCCAGGGAGTTTTTAAAATAAGAGAGCATTTCTCAGGCCCCACCCAAGACCTGAATCTGAATATCTGGGGCAGGGTCCTTGACATTGGTATATAAAAAAAAATCTCTCCAGATGATTCTAAGGGGCATGTCAGAGACAGTTAAAGAGACAGTTAAAGAGGGAGGAAGATTTCTGTCACCAGAGGGTCGTGTCCAGGGTTTATGTGTCTGCTAGATAAGTCTCAGAGTGACAGGTGAAGCTGCCGGGCTCTTCAGTTGGTTCCCCAAGTTCCAAGTGGAATAGGGCCCCCAAATGGCCCAATCCTTGGGTGTCCAAGCGCCAGGGTTTCAATAGTAAGGGAGGAGCTCACGGTGCCTGAGAGCTGACATCCACCCCTCCCGCCCTGCCCACTCCCCACACTCAGCTAGTCTGAGTAACTGAAGGACTCGTTAAAGGCCACTTAACCACAGCTAGTTATTAATAGAGATGGGCTGAAAGCATCATTTCCATTTCCTCTGAATTCCTTAAAATGTTCCTTCCCAGGGATCAGGACCAGGTGAGATCCCCACCAGGAGTTACAAGGTCTTTCTAAGATACATCGGAGCGTGGCATCAATATTCATTAAAAATAATGAGACCATTACTGCTAAAAGACATGACTTCATCCTGGTGACAAATGTTTCCCAAGTGCAACGCTGCCATCTGTTCGGCAGTACTGGGAAAGATAAAACTTCCTTCTGAAGCAATGCAGTTGGATCCTCTGGGTACAGAGCTCCTGGTGGGTACCGTGCCATCAGCATGAAGCTGCCGTCTAGGTCTGACTTCAAATGGCCAGTGTCGGAGCCTGAGGATAGAATTCCTGTAACCAGGAGATGAGGCTCTCCTTTACATCTCAGGGGGAAAGAACGTGGTTCGGAAGCAAGGGAGCCATCTCTCAGCAACCTCTCAGGACTGGCCCACAGTCTGTCTGAAACAGCAAAACATCTGTTTCCTTCATGTAGCTCCACTGAACTTAAGCTGCCTTTCCCACACGTACGCTGCTTCTCAGGGTTTTATGACATGTGAACTCAAAGAACCATTTCTTTTACCCCATGACAAGCTTCTCAAAGGGTGAAGTGCTTGAATCTATAGAGACTCCCCCAGGTGTTGAAATATGGAAAACACCAAGTGCCCCGATCTACTGCAAGACAACGCAGGGATTATTCCTCACAGAGTGCCCTCCACATGCTGGAGAAAAGCAAGTAAAGCATGTGTCTTTTTCTCCCCCTAGAAGATGGTCTAGTCTCTCAAAATTCTCCTTGGCTCCTATTATTTTTCAAGGTCCTGTTCAAATGTCTTCTCCTCTGTGGAGCCTTCCAGGATTTTCCTGGGCAGGATCAACCACACGTTCTGTAGCAGCCTCAGTCTTTCTAGTGGCTTCAGTCTTTTCTAGTCTGTTGTGTAACAGTTGTTACACTGAAAACGTCCTTTCCACTGCCATCTCCACTCCTAGGACGGTGGACTTCGAGCTCCTCAAAGACAGAGGCCATGAAGCGGAGTATCCAGTAAATATCATGTGGAGAATTAAATTTGATTCCTGGTTCAGGATTTTTTGTTGTTGTTTTTTTTACAGTGAGTGTCTAGGATCTTTGACCTTTTTTAGGTGCTTCTGTAAAGTTGTATTCCAAGTCCTTTGCAGGGAAGATGTCTTGAACATTCTTACCTGTTCCCTCATATCTGGCTCCGGAGGCAGCGAAACCCTCCTGGGACAGCCCCAGATATTCGGGCCAGACTTTCATGTTTCTGATTTTCTGTTTTTCCTGACTGTTTTTCGTCCACTCTACTTTGTTTCCCATCTTTGCTGGTGGTTTCCAATTTGCTGCTTACTTGCGGTTCACAGCCAATGCAGGCTTGTTTTGTACTTTGCTTGCACGATGCAGTCTTCACCTGCTGTATACCTTCCTCCAGATCTTGTGTTTGGTTATAGCCTCTAGAATGACTGTTTGAAAGAAGGCAGTACTAAGTCACTTTAGTCATGTCAGGCCCTTTGTAACCCCAAGGACTGTAGTCTTCCAGGCTCCTCTGTCCATGGGATACTTTAGGCAAAAACACTAGAGCGGGTTGACTTGCCCTCTTCCAGGGGATCTTCCCAACTCAGGGATCGAACTCCCATCTCTTATGTCTCCTGCACTGGCAGGTGAGTTCTTTACCATTAGCACCACCTGGGAAGCCCCCACAAGGGCAGGATAGCCTAATAAGGATAAGCACAGATTTTTTTTTTTTTTTTTTAAGGAATAAATGCTTCCCTGGTGGCTCAGAGGTTAAAGCCTCTGCCTGGAATACGGGAGACCTGGGTTCAATCCCTGGGTTGGGAAGATCCCCTGGAGACGGAAACTGCAACCCATTCCAGTACTCTTGCCTGGAGAATCCCATGGAGGGAGGAGCCTGGTAGGCTACAGTCCATGGGGTCGCAAAGAGTTGGACACGACTGAATGACTTCACTCAATATTTTATTTATCTTTGTTTGTTAGAATCCATAAATTATCCCCAACTTCAATCCACAAAATTAATTTCTGTTCTTGAGTTAGAACTTCAGAATTTTAAACGAGGAGATTTTTCGTAAAAAATACAATAACAACCATTTTTATGTCATCTATTGTTTTTAATAACTGACTTTTAAATGATTTTAGAACAGTACCTGTAAGAACATAAACACAGGCACTATAATTAATCCAAAGCTGGTCCAGGAAATAAACACTGTACAGGAACAGATTGTGCAAATGATCACGTTCTACTAAGAGGCCAGATAGATAGTTACTAGTAACATGTGAGTTTAACTACCAAGGCACTGAAGGAAAAGCATATTGTCAGTAATAACCAGAAAAAGTCATAGAAGTTTGTAACTACTGAAAGCAACTCGATTTGATGAACATAAGTTGAGTGAAAGATCAAGTATCCTATTTTTTAAAGGACGCTGTGTAAAGATTTGTTAAGAGAAATGAGACTTAGTCACTCGGGGGCCAGACTTGTTTCTGAGGCAGGCAGGGTTGTTATGTGACCTACCTCTCTCTCACTGGCTTAGTCACTCTGAGACTTCATTGACTCATGAGGAAAATGGGAAAAATGAGGAAGCTTGAATGAGCAGTTTTGAAGACAGTCATCCCTGGATTTGAAATCCATCTTTAATTTTAATACAGAGTGATCTTGGTTGAGTAATTTAACCTCTCTGAAGTTCAGTGTCTTCATCTGTAAAGTGCAGGGTAGGGACAGTACCTACATTTTTGGGGTGGTTAATAATAATCTCATTGTTTTAAAGGAATGGAGAAAGAAGATGTGGCATATACACAATGGACTATTACTCAGCGATATAAGGGAATGAAGCTGGGTCATTTGTAGAGATATGGATGGCTCTAGAGGCTGTCATACAGAGTGAAATAAGTCAGAAAGAGAAAAACTAATTAGTGCATATATGTGAAATCTAGTGGAGAAGGCGATGGTACCCCGCTCCAGTTCTCTTGCCTGGAAAATCCCATGGACGGAGGAGCCTGGTGGGCTGCAGTCCATGGGGTTGCTAAGAGTCAGACAGGACTGAGCGACTTCACTTTCACTTTTCACTTTCATGCATTGGAGAAGGAAATGGCAACCCACTCCAGTGTTCTTGCCTGGAGAATCCCAAGGATGACGGAACCTGGTGGGCTGCCATCTATGGGGTCACACAGAGTCGGACACGACTGAAGCAACTTAGCAGCAGCAGCAGTGGAATCTAGAAAAATGGTATCAGTTCAGTTCAATTCAGTAGCTCAGTCATGTCCGACTCTTTGCGACCCCATGAATTGCAGCACGCCTGGCCTCCCTGTGCATCACCAACTCCCAGAGATCACCCAAACTCATGTCCATCGAGTCGGTGATGCCATCCAGCCATCTCATCCTCTGTCATCCTCTTCTCCCCCTCCCAGCCTCAGAGTCTTTTCCAGTGAGTCAGCTCTTAGCATGAGGTGGCCAAAGTACTGGAGTTTCAGCTTTAGCATCAGTCCTTCCAAAGAACACCCAAGACTGATCTCCTTTAGAATGGATTGGTTGGATCTCCTTGCAGTCCAAGGGACTCTCAAGAGTCTTCTCCAACACCACAGTTCAAAAGCATCAATTCTTCGGCACTCAGCCTTCTTCACAGTCCAACTCTCACATCCATACACGACCAATGGAAAAACCATAGGCTTGACTAGATGGACCTTTGTGGGCAAAGTAATATCTCTGCTTTTGAATATGCTATCTAGGTTGGTCATGATCTTAATTCCAAAGCAGAAATACAGACACAGATGTAGAGATCAAACATATGGATACCAAGGAGGAAAGGTGGTGGGATGAATTGGGAGATTGAAATCGACACATATATACTAGTGAAACTATGTATAAAATAAATAGCTAGTGAAAACAGACTGTATAGCACAGGGGACTCTACTCAATGCCTTGTGGTAATCTAAATGGGAAGGAAATCCATATATGTATATGTCCCCTCTTTTAGGATTAATTTTTTGAAATAATCTTTTTTAGATTATTAATTGTTATTGAAGTATAGTTGGTCTGCAATGTCGTGTTCGTTTTGCTGTACAGGAGAAAACACAACATTATAGGCCAACTATACTCCAATAACAATGAGTAATTTCATTGTTTGAATGCCTACTCTCTGTCGGGGGGGCTCGGTCAAAGCTCTTTTTGTGGACTCTTCTGTTTAATCCCCACAAGAGAACTGTTGCAGATCAGGTTCTTTGAGAAGAGGTTCTAGATGAGGATGAGCAAGCAGGAAGTTGGGGACTGACACTTGTGGAGAAGCGAGACAAGCAGGTCTGGACAGATGGAGAAGCTGGGCTGCAGTACAGTCTTACAGGCTCCAGCCGCTCTTACAGGACGCTCTGAAGCTGGGAGGCCCTGCGGTTGTCTTGAAATATAGGGAGGCAGCTGGGGTCTCCTGCATTGACCCTTTATAAGTCTATCCCCTCTCCAAAGGGTGTGTGACTCTTTGCAGCTGAGGGCTGTGTTTGGAAAGTTGTCACTGTGACATGACACCTTCAGCCGCATCCATTGCACAGACTGATGATACAAACGCTTGGCACAACGCTGTAAAGAGTAAGTACTCAATAAATGTGGGCAGCTATCATCGTCAGTATCATCTACCAGATAACCCATACCCGTCATCCTGCCAGAAAGAATACATTGCTCTGCTTGTAGAGGAGCCAATGGGCTTATTTTCTGAACACTTTCCCCAAACAATCTACCTCTTAGCAGCAAGACAGAGCTAAAGTATATGCCAATGAAAAAGGTTCTTTTTAAAATTGAATCATAGTCGATTTATAATGCTGTGTTAGTTTGAGATGTACAGCACAGTGAATATATATAAAATTCTTTATAGGTTCTTTTCCCATATAGGTTATTAGAAAATATTGAGAAGAGTTCCCTGTGCTAAACAGTAGGTCCTGTTGCTTATTTTATGTATAGTAGTGTATATGTGTTAATCCCAAATTCCTAATTAATACCTCCCCCCACTTGGTAACCATAAGCTTGTTCTCTAAGTCCATGAATCTGCTTGTTTTGTAAATTAATTTATTTGTGTTATTTTTTAATTTCACGTATATGTGATATCTTATAATATTTGTCTTTCTCTGCCTGCCTTAGATCCTCTGGAAAAGGGATAGGCTACCCACTCTGGTGTTCTTGGGCTTCTCTGGTGGTTCAGCTGATAAAAAGACTCTGCCTGCAATGCAGGAGAACTGGGTTCGATCCCTGGGTTGGGAAGATCCCCTGGAGAAGGCAAAGGCTACCCACTCCAGCACTCTGGCCTGCAGAATTCCACAGACTGTATAGTCTATGGGGTCACAAAGAGTCCAACGCGACTGAGCGACTTTCACTTTCACTTCCTCTTTCTGCATAACTTTGTATGATGATATTCCCTAGGTTCTTCTGTGTTATTGCAACTGGCAATATTTCATTCTTTTTTGTGGCTGAGTAATATTCCGTGGTGTCTGCACACCACATCCTCTCTATCCATTCATCTGCTGATGGACAAGTTGCTTCATATCCTGGCTATTGTAAATAGTGCTGCTACAAACATGGGTGCAGGTATCTTTTCCAATTATAGTTTTTGTCTTTTCTGCTTTATGCCCAGAAGTGGGATTGCTGGACCATATGGTAGTTCTATTTTTACTTTCTTAAGGAACTTCCATTCTGTTTTCCATAATGGTGGGAAACATTCTTATGTATTAGTCAGGGTTCTCCAAGGAAACAGACCCAATAAGAGATATGTTAACTCTTATTGTATGTGTATGTATACATATAAAGAGAGAAATTTATTTCGAGGAATTTTGTCTCATATGATCACGGAGGCTGATGAGTCCAAACCCTGCATGGTAGGCCGGCAGACTGAGATGCAAGTGAGAGCCAGTGTCTTGGCCCAAGTCCAAAGGCTCTCTCCTGCTGCACTCCTTGTTCAGGAGGGGTCTGTGTTACTCTACTAAGGCCTTCCGCTGATAGGGTTAGGCCCATTCACATTATGGAGGACAAGCTGCTTTACTCGAAGTCCAGATTTAAATATTAATCACATACAAAAAACACTCACATACAAAAAAAGGGTCCAGAGGACGAAGACCAATTATCTGGGGATGATGGTCCAGCCACGCTGACACACAAAATGAACCATCACAGGAAGTGAATAGCAGGTTTCACCCCTAATGTGTAGAATAAGAATCAGAAGCAGACTCGGAGGGTTTCGGGGTGTCTGTAACAGTATTCTGTGACAGCACCAGAACAGGTCTCCGGCCTCTGTGCATTCTTTTTCTGTTTGTCTGTCAAGCACTTGAGATGAAGCAGTTAAGTTGGTAACATTGTTGAGTCACCAGTGGCGAAAGAAATTTAATGCTGTTATATAGCATATGGTATGGTACTGAACAATGGAAATTTGATCACTGATTTGGGCCAAATCAGTTTGGCCTGGTTTGGGCCAACTTTTATTCTAGCTTTGGAAATACAGATCTAAATTAAATATGTGCCTTGTCTTCAAGAAATGATCTTCTAATCAGAATACAAACATCATAATGAGCACAATACTATAAAGTATTTGCTTTACTGGAGATACAGTACAGTACAGTGTAAGCACGAGAGAAGCTCTTAAGTTTGTTAAAAACTCATACAGTATTGTAAGACACACCAACTTTTTTCTTTTTTTGAAAAATAACTTAGAGAAGGCATACTTCCCAATTTCAAAACAGGACAAGGCTACAGTAATCAGGACAGTATGGTACTGACACAAAGATAGACATAGATCAGTGGAATAGAACTGAGAGTCCAGAGATAAACCTTTATGGTAAACTGATTTTTGACAATGATGCCAAGATAATTTAATGGAAGGAAAATAGACTTTTCCACGAATGGTGTTGGGACAACTAGATATCCGATGAAAATAATGAAATTGAACATTTTTGCCCTATCTCACATCATATACAAAAATTAATTCAAAATGGATCAAAGATCTAAATGTAAGAGTTGTATGCTATAAAGGTCTTAGAAGAAAACAGAGGCTTAAATCCTTATGCTCTTAGATCAGGCAATGTTGTTTTAGATATGACACTGAACACATGCAGAAGAACTAAACAGATAAAATGGACTTCATCAAGATTAAAAACTTTTGTGCTTCAAAGGACAGCATCAAGAAAGTAAAAAGACAAGCAACAGAATGGAAGAAAAAATTTGTAAATCATACATGAAATAGAAGTCCATACCCTAAATCCAGAATACGTGAAGAACTCCTAGAACTCAACAATATAAAGGCAAATGACGTACTTTAAAAATGGGCAAAGGATTTGAGTAAATATTTGTCCTAAGATATGCAAATAGCAAGCACATGTAAAGATGCTGAGCATTAGTCATTAAAGGTGTTTGCAGGGTCTTTTTTTTTGCAGTTCTTCATGTAAGTAACATCACCTTCCCCCTTTGCACTCCAATTTTCCAGCAATTTTGTCATCAAAAACTGCATAGACTCTTGTTGAAATACATAGAGTATTTTCTCTTAACTAAACCCTGAAAACAACATGACTAAGGATGCAGTACTCATGTATGGATGTGAGAGTTGGACTGTGAAGAAGGCTGAGCACTGAAGAATTGATACTTTTGAATTGTGATGTTGGATAAGACTCTTGAGAGTCCTTTGGACTGCAAGGAGATCCAACCAGTCCATCCTAAAGGAGATCAGTCCTGAATATTCATTGGAAGCACTGATGCTGTAGCTGAAACTCCAATGCTTTGGCTACCTCATGCAAAGAGCTGACTCATTTGGAAAGACCCTGATGCTGGGAAAGATTGAAGGTGGGAGGAGAAGGGGACGACAGAGGATGAGATGGTTGGATGGCATCACCAACTCAATGGACATGAGTTGAATAAACTCCTGGAGTTGGTAATGGACAGGGAGGCCTAGTGTGCTTCAGTGCATGGGGTTGCAAAGAGTCAGACATGACTAAGCAACTGGACTCGACTGAACTGAACTGAATTGAACTGAAGGATACAGAAGCCTCAGTAGAAGTATGTTCATAAAGTACCTGCCTTTAAAATGAATCTGGAGCCTTAGCACAGGTAAAGAAGAACTTTTTGAGATGAGTATGTGGAAGGGAATCAGAAGCACTGAAGCCGTGTAAGGAGGGTAAGGGTCACATCCTGGATCCCAGCAGAATGAGGACCTTCTCCTTCCTTAGCCCCTGGCTAAGGCTTCCTGGAGCACTGTGCTGAGAGCCGGGAATCAGGGAGAAGACAGAGATGCTGTCCGTGACCTTGTGGAGCTCACAGTGCTGTGGAGGAGACACTTGAACCCCGATAGCAGAGGAAAATGGATAAGGTTACTATTGGGGAGTGAATGGCCGGGAGAGCTAGATACCTATGCTGCATGCCATCTTGAACCAACCCACAGGGGACCATCTTGGCTTGGCTGCAGTGGGCACAGTGAGCCCAGAGAACCACGAGGTGCCTTGATCATTGAGGTGGGAAAAGCAATCGTTTGGCCAAGGCTCAACTATGCAGGCAGGGCAGAGAGATTATACCATTCCTTCCCACGGAGACTCTTGAAAGATAAGACTGAAGCTCTTGTTCAAAACCACATGCCCTCTGGGAATTCTTCCGTTAACTAGCCCTGTGGGTTTTCTTCTAATTGATACCCTTGGAAACTGGGCTTTTAATTATTACTAGATCCTTTCATGTTGCCCACGGGTTGCCTTGCCTTTAAGCTGCCTTGTTTTTATTTCATCAGAATGTGTACTCTTACAGACCACTGCCTTTCACACACTAACACGCAGAGGAGTCATCTGGGGGTCTTGTTAAACTGTCAGTGCTAATTAAGGAGGTTGGGATGAGGCCTGAGAGTCCGCTTTTCTAAGAAGCTCCCAGGTGATGTCAGTTCTGATGGTCGTGGGCGACACATTGCTTGCAAGGCAAGACCAATCTCTGATATTTTAACATTTACAAAGCACTTTAATACCTACCCTCTTAAGTAATATCCAAAATAACCCTGTGAGGTAGGAAGGGGGTGGTTGTTATAATGATCCCCACTGTAACAGATGTACACCGAGCATGTGCTGGCCAACCAGAGGAAGCTGCTGACACAAAGCTCCTTACCTGGGACTCAGTTTGCAATTGTCTGGTTCCCCCTGCCCAGACCTGGCACCCCCTTAACCATCTGTGGTAGCTGGTGACAGGAACTGAGGTTTGATCACCCCTGTGTCCCCTGAAATTTCTAATGTGATGTTCAGCGCATGGCGAGCATTTGATAATGCTTTAATCCACAGTTCATCTGAATACCCCGGTAGCCACTATGCAGTGTTCCGACTGCTTTATTTCACAGGTACTATCAAAACCCTCATACGAACTCAGTTACGATCTACAATGCAGCTTCTCAGGGACAAAACAGAGGCTGAGAAGTCGAGTGTCTTGCCCCAGAAAGAAGTGGAAAAAAGGAAAGTTAAAACCATGTCTGCTTTCTAAAGGAGCCCATAGGGTTTCATTTCATTTTTAGTGAGGAAGCTGTGCACACATCATCCAGTGAAGAAATGCTTCTCCATCAACTCTCTATTACTGATATCCGGGCTGTCAAAAATCTTTAGAAACTTGATCATGAGAATGAGAGTCGATCTGCCCAAGATCTTTGAAGATGAGAAGAGCTGTTCTTATTCTCCTGCTGCACACCCTCACAGCTGTCGCAGCCTCTATCCGCAGCTTTACAGCAAATGACAGAGAATAATTGATGGAGCTGGAGGTCTCTGTCTACACAGAAAATACTCTTGTTCTGATGTCCCCACTGTGTTATGCAGTTGCTCACATTTTTAATCAAAGATTTAGTCAAGGAAATATGCAAGAAAAGTCTTGCTGGGCTCCTAGGGAAGATCTGAATGGATATTCGGAAAAGAATGTTATACTACTGACTCAATAAGTATCGAGATTTTACTTTGTGAATAAGCCAATGTTCCTTACAGAGGAAGGTCTGAAAGTGGGTTTTTAAAAATGACATTCTTAGCTTAGTCAGCTCATGAGTGTGGCTGGTGAAAAACACAACTGTAAATTCTTTCACATCAAAAGCTGAGGTCAAGGTCCTTTCTCCTTGTATCTGGGTGGCTGTGACTGCTTTGACAGGTAGAATACAGCAGCAGCTGAGGCTGTATGAATTCTGAGGCTAAGTTACAAAAAACCATGCAGCTTCTGCCTTATTTACCTAAACAATCATGCTTGGAACCCAAAGCACCAGCTAAAAACCCCAGCTGTCCTGAGACAGCCGTGTTGTAAGAACTCAAGCCACGTGCGAAGACATGTGAAGGCTTACAGCTCCAGCTGAGCCCAGACTTCAGGACACCCCATCCTGGGCACCAAACCTATGAGTGGAGAAGCCTCAGGATGACTCAGTCCTTCATCCACATGTGCTTCCTTTGCTATCTGCATCCCAGATGAGGCCTCAGACCTTATGGAGCAGGGATAAGCTATGCCCCTAAAATCTATCCTAATTCACCACCCACGGAATTCACCAGCATAAGTTGGGGGTAGTTTGTTGTACGTGAGTTGATAACTGCATCAATCAGTCAGGACTCTCTGGGTTGCAGACAATAAAAGCACAACTCAAACTAGCGTTGGAGAAAAAGAATCTGCTGGAAGGGTCCTAGAGTGTTGCGGCAGCCGTGAATATGTGCCTCAAAGATCCCTTGTGGAAGTGTGATTGACCCATGGTCTCAGCGGCTGCACGCTGAGATCCGTCACCATGTTCTCACAGAGCCCAGGTCCTCACGAGCTTAGGGGAACCAGATTTAGCAGATAAAAGTATGGGATGCCCATGTAATATTTGGGACATACTGAAAATTGGGCTTCCCAGGTGGCTCAGTGGTAAAGAATCCATCTGTCGGTGTGGGAGACACAGGTTTGATCCCTGGGTTGGGAAGATTCCCTGGTAGAGGAAACGAAACCCACACCACATTCTTGCCTGGAAAATCCCATGGACAGAAGAGCCTGGTGGGCTGCAGGCCATGAGGTCGCGAAAGAGTCAGACGTGACTGAGTGACTGAGCATGCACAAATAATTCACTGTTTATCTGAAACTAAGATTTAACTGGGTGTCCCATATGAACTGGGCAACCCTGTATAAACTGTGTGCTGACTGGACGTGACAAGATTTTGTGATGGGCTGTTTCTGGGAGACACGAGACCCCTCTGATGGGTTACTTTGGTGCAAATATTCTCCATCAGACTTGCTGAACGCTGCAGTCCAAGACTATCTCACCCAGCTTCCCCCCCACCCCCTGCCCTCCACCTCATTCTCCTCTTCACAAAGTTTGGACCTGCATCTCGGCCTGACAAGAAGGTGTTCCAGCACCCTCTGTCTCCCTCCACGTTTTCCCTCATAGGCATTTTCCTCTAATCAAGGCCTTGCCCTTCTAATCTCATCTCAGAACTTACTTTGCATGGGACTTTGAGTAACACAGGAAACTCATGAATGAAAGAAGCAATTGGGGAATTGGGGAAAAACTATTCTCCAAAAGAGAATGGACAGACGATATCATAGGTGAATGTCCACATTAGCCCTGATCTCCTGTGTAATGTCAACCAAACTTACTGAGGAACATAAAAATCCAGAGTTAACTAATGGTTGATTGAATCAATGGAATCATGTGAATTGGATTTCCACAATGTACTGTGAAGAATCTGTGGTAGAGACTTTAAATGTGTTATTTCTTTATCATTTTTGCAAAAGACACTAGGAGGTAGTAGTCATTATTCCTTTCTCACAGATAAGAAACTGAAGTTCAGAATATTGTTATATTGATTAATAATAATGGTTAATATCTTTATTCAGTTCGGTTCAGTCACACAGTTATGTCTGACTCTGTGACCCCATGAACCTCAGCACGCCAGGCCTCCCTGTCCAACACCAACTCCTAGAGTCCACCCAAACCCATGTCCATAGAGTTGGTGATGCCATCCAACCATCTCATCCTCTGTCATCCTCTTCTCCTCCTGCCCTCAGTCTTTCCCAGCATCAGGGTCTTTTCTCAAATGAGTCAGCTCTCTTATCAGGTAGCCAAAGTACTGGAGTTTCAGCTTCAACATCAGTCCCTCCAATAAACATCCAGGACTGATCTCCTTTAGGATGGACTGGTTGGATCTCCTTTCAGTCCAAGGGACTCTCAAGAGTCTTCTCCAACACCACAGTTCCAAAGCATCAATTCTTCAGTGCTCAGCTTTCTTATAGTCTAACTCTCACATCCATATATGACTACTGGAAAAACCATAGCCTTGACTTTAAATTATTAAGAAATGAAAAATTCTATAAATATTAATATTCTCAATATTAAGAATAAATACTCAAGGTCATTTATTTAGAAAACAGCTGGAAGCTAGGATTGAAAACCAAATCACGATTATCCCAGGCCTTCCCAGGCCTTGTGTTCAGTATTAAGTGGAGCCAGTAAAAGGGATAATTGTATTGCCACTTTTACAGCATATTGCTTTGGCATGGTATGTGCATAATGCCGGTTTATATTTTTTTTGTGTGAAAAATTTTATTGATTAAAAATTTTTAATAATATTTGAATGAAAGTACTATGTGCTCTGCCACTGTCCATAAGAGAGACAAACACAAATAAAACTGGTCTCAGCACTCAGAGGAGCCGAACAGTCTTAGACGAGAGTAGAACAGTAGGCATGAAGTACAGACATGTTACCAATAACAAGTGAGAGAATGTTCGAGTCAGGAGCCTGTGGGATGGACATCAAACTCACCAGTGTTCCTGTGGGACCACTTGATTTTCCAGAACCTTAAACAACTCAGAAAAATGATACTTATATTTGGAAGATATTTTCTGTTTTTTTAACACATGGCCCAGGAACATTATACATTATTTTCCGTTCTCTGAATATTATTTAAACATTTGCAAAAGAATGAACAAAAATAACATGCCATATAGGATTTACTCTATTACTTTGCTCTATGCTTTGCATAATTATCACATTATCACATTTAATCTCCATAGGGGTCTGGCTGGCCAGAGGAAGCCCAAACAGGAAACAGAAGTCTTGCCAAGTAGAGGAAACAGATATCGGCATTTGGGGCCCTGAGGTGACTGGGATTTAGAGGGCAGGGTCCTGGAGAGAAGGACACTGGAGAAAAGGAGTTTCAGAAACACACAGAGAGACTTTCAGGTCTTTGTCGAATACATCTTTGCTAACGTGTGCAGGGTGACTCAGGAAGGCCTTGCAGAGGAGAGCACCTCAGGGGCTGAGAGCTGGGCAGCAACTCCCGAAGGCACACAGTGCTTGGACATGTGGGCTTACAACCCTTCTGAGAGACGTGATGTCATGAAAACCCAGGGAATTCAGCTGAGACATCAAAAGGCCATGTTTTTGGAATAAGGATCAAATTCTGAAGTGAGGGAAACCCTAGATGGATTCTAACAAAATGCAAAACCACGTCTCAGCCGAATCAAGACGATCCGGGAGTAACTTAACTGCCTGTTGGCATAAAACTGCACACTCTTTAAAGAAAAATAATATAATCTAGGCTGTCTACCATTTAGCAGCTAGGTGAGTGTCCACCGTAGCCCCTGATCTACTGTGCAATGTCAGCCAAACTTTTCTAGTCTTCAGTCTAATGATGATTGTTAGGGTCCCTTCAGTTCCAGTTTCTAAAATTAAAGATATGATCACAGCTTTGTTTCCTTGGGACCAGCTAATTAACCATGCCATTCCTTAGGCAAGAGGTTTCAGAATCTAGACACAGAGAAAGGATCTTGATTCCTGTAAACACTTCCACCCTTTACCTATTAACAAGCAACTATACTATTGACGACTCTCTAAGAAACAGGTGGGATAATTTGGAAAAGCATTTTAGCTCTGGCCTTTTTTTCTCCTCCTTTGTGGGACCCCCCCCCCGCCCCCCACCAAATCCATCAAGGCGGGGTTAAAGTCTTGTCCGAGGGACTTGGATGTTCTGGCCGTCCTAGCCTGCCCTCTGCTGGCGAGATGGAGTCATAACATGCTCCGTGGAAATCAGGGTGGGAACCAGGGAATCACTTTTGAATTTCTCACTTTGCATATTTTTAAATCCCCTGATACTCCTCCCCTGGAGCTCCTATAGTCTTTCTTAGGGCCTCACCATATGTACACGGATATGGATACATACACGTATATGTGGGCTTATATATACGTATATATATAAGTCGCAAAGAATAGGACACGAATGAAGTGACAGCATGCACACACACGTGTATATATTGATATGTGTATATGCATTGATATATACGAATATATATACATGTGTATAGTGGCAGAAAGAGGGGCGTGAGGGAGAGGGGGTAGAGGAAGGCAGAGATAGGAAGAGAGGAGAAAGAGAAAACGAGGGGAGAGAGAAGCAAAGAACCAGAGGAGGCAGAGAGGTAGAGGGGAGGGTGAGAGAGAGAGCGGGGAAACAGAATCAGAGGAGAGAATTAAGGAGAAAGCAAAGGAGCTGAGTTTTATAGGGCCTGGATATTGGCTCCTCTCTTTCTGTTTACTTATTTAAACTTTATTTATGCATGTCCTTATCTTTGGCTGTTCGGTGTCTCCGTTGCTGTCGTGGCAGCTCATCTCCCTGTGGTGACGGGCCCTCGGGAGCGTGGGTTTCAGCAGCTGTGGAGCTCAGGCTTAGCTGTTCCGCAGCACGTGGGATCTTCCTTGACCAGGGGTCGAACCCACGTCCCCTGCATTAGCCGGCAGATTTTTAACCACTGGACCACTAGGGAAACCACTGCTTCTCTCTCTCTCTCTCTTTTTTTTTTTTTTTTGGACAAGCTGTCAGTTCAGTTCAGTTCAGATGCTCAGTCGTATCCGACTCTTCGCAACCCCACGAATGGCAGCACGCCACGCCTCCCTGTCCATCACCAACTCCCAGAGTTCAGACACTCGTCCATCGAGTCAGTGATGCCATCTAGCCATCTCATCCTCTATCATCCTCTTCTCTTCCTGCCCCCAATCCCTCCCAGCATCAGTCTTTTTCAGTGAGTCAACTCTTTGCATGAGGTGGCCAAAGTACTGGAGTTTCAGCTTTAGCATCATTCCTTCCAAAGAAATCCCAGGACTGATCTCCTTAAGTGGAGAGTGAAAAAGTTGGCATAAAACTCAACATTCCAAAAACAAAGATCATGGCATCCGGTCCCATCACTTCATGGGAAATAGATGGGGAAACAGTGGAAACAGTGTCAGACTTTATTTTGGGGGCTCCAAAATCACTGCAGATGGTGAATGCAGCCATGAAATTAAAAGACGGTTACTCCTTGGAAGAAAAATTTTGACCAACCTAGACAGCATATTCAAAAGCAGAGATATTACTTTGCCGACTAAGGTCCATCTAGTCAAGGCTATGGTTTTTCCTGTGGTCATGTATGGATGTGAGAGTTGGACTGTGAAGAAGGCTGAGTGCCGGAGAATTGATGCTTTTGAACTGTGGTGCTGGAGAACACTCTTGAGAGTCCCTTGGACTGCAAAGAGATCCAACCCGTCCATTCTGAAGGAGATCAGCCCTGGACAAGCTGTAGTGGATGGAAAAGAGGGACTCCAGGCCCAGGCGGGGCCATTCCCTTTTGGGTGGCTGATTTTTCGTCCCTTCTGCCAGCATTGGAGAGGGAAGCCTAGGGCCACAGTCAGAGGACTTGGGCTCTGTCCCTGTCCTGCTGCTAAAAACCAAATGATCTTCAATGAGCCAGTCGACCGCTGTGAGCGCCATTGACTCACTAATCCAGGTTCAATACTACGTTCTGAACCCAAAGTGAGGCCCTGAGGGAATATAGAGAAAGGGATGTGGCCCTGGTCTCCAAGTGGCCCACTATCCCGTGACCAGTCAGGGAGATGCTGAGCAAACCCCTGCCTTGGAGACAAACGAAGTTCATCTGTGAGCCCCGTGACCCCGTGGGTGTCGGGAGGCAGACACGCTTTCGTTTCTCAGGGGGTTGGCGGTCGCCAGTCCAGCTGTGCGGCCTTGGCTTAACCTCTCAGAGCCTCTCTCCTCCCGCGTCCCCTGCGCGTCGGGCCTTTTCTCCAGCTGTCCTCAGGGAGATGCCCGCTCCTATGTCAGCGCTCCCCGCAGTGGACTTCAGCGGCCTCTCCCGCTGGGCTGTGGGCACTGTGAGGCCAGGGCCATGGCGGTCTTCATGCCCTGCTCCTGATGCAGTGTGGAGCACATAGTAGGTGCTCAGTTAGTGTTTGATGAAGGACTGAACATACGGCTGAGGTGAGATGCAGGGAAGGGCCTCAGCAGACACCCTGGGTTACAGCTGCTGCTCTGGGAAGCAGGCGGCATTTTTGGTCCCATCACGGCCCTTGGGTTCCCTGCAGTGAGAGCAGCCATTGATTGAATGCCTCCCCTCTCCAGGCAAGGTTCTGTCAAATCTGACACTATTTCTTCACCTACTTTTCTCCTCAGAGAGTCATTTGCCGAAGCTGACACTTAGGTCTGTTTTGCACTCCAGGTGAGTTTCAGAGCAATTTTAGAACTTGCCCGAAGTCAGGTGGCAGAGCCAGACTCCACCCAGGGGTCCCAACTCCACAGAACTTTGCCTGCGCCAGTGCCGTCTGCGTCCAGGGCTCCCCGGGAGAGCTGGATCCGGAGAATGCAGATGCGGAGACAGCCAGGACTCCTGCGGCGCGGGGCAGAGCGACCTGTAGCCCCGGCGCCCAAGAGCGCCCCCGGCCCTGGCATCACTGGGGATTGAGAAGCCGCCTTGCGGTGTCTGGGGCCACAGTGAGACTAATGGGTTGCTGAGTGCCCGTGCCTGGCGTGGCTGGACGCTCACTGTCTCCCCTGGCATCAGCCAGTGATGCGGTGACCGTCCTCCCGTGACCCAGCCACGTCTACAAGTCGCTCTCTGTCTTTAACCGCTGCGTGTGGATCAGTGCACCGCACATCCACACCTGCCGTCGGCGTGTCCCACGTGGAACGGAAGCCGTGCAGATGAGAAATACCGTGTTCTTTTGTTCTCATTACAGGAAGCCACCCAGATCCCACAGTTGATTGGTGAACTGGAAGGTCTTCTACTGTGTTCAGCCCACAGGGTGGCCAAGCTTTTTCCACCCAATTCATGATCCCACGAGGGGCTTCCCTGGTGGCTCAGATGGTAAGAATCTGCCTGCAGTGCAGGAGAGGAAGGTTTGATCCCTGGGTGGGGAAGATCCCCTGGAGAAGGGAATGGCAACCCACTCCAGTTTTCTTGCCTGAAGAATTCCATGGACAGAGGAGCCTGGCAGGCTACAGTCCACAGGGTTGATTAGGAGGATCCCTGAAAACCAGCTTCTCAGATGAAGATCCAGGCAGGGAGCCATCCTGCCTCAAAGCATTTGAAGTTAGCATTTTCATCACTGCACTCACAGAACTTGCTTACACCATCAGAATGACAATGATAAGGGCCCCGTATTTATTAAGTTATGCACTTTGCATGTATTATCTCAAGCCACACAGTAACTCTAGGTGTGTGCATGCTTGGTCGTGGCCGACTCTTGGAGACCCCATGGACTGTAGCCCTCCAGGCTCCTCTGTCTATGGAGTTTTCCAGGCAAGAATACTGGAGTGGATTGTCATTTCCTTCTCCAGAGGATCTTCACGACCCTGGGTTCAAACTTGCGTCTCCTGCATCAGCAGGCAGATCCTTTACAGCTGAGCCACTTGGGAAGCCCTGATAACTCTAGGAGGTCAGTACAGTGGTCATGCCTGCAAGAAGACACTGATGCTCAGAGAAGGTAATTTCCTAGCGAAGACCGCAATAAACAGTGAGGTTGGAAATCAGCATCTGTCTGGCTTGAAAGCCTCTGGCCTCCTCACTGATGCCTCACATGATGCCTCCTTAGAGCGGGAGGGTCACATCCAGTACAAAATATCCACTGAGCCCATGCAACTTCACTTGTGTAGAAATCAGACTACATGCATTGTCCCCTTCTACACCACCAAAGATGGTTACGTCCTGATCCCTGGAACCCATGGACATCTTACAAGGAAAAGGGCCATTTACAAATGTGGTTGTATTAAGGACCTTGAGATGGGAAGATTACCCTGGCTTACCTTCACAAGAGTTCTTGTAAGAGGTAGACAAGAGGGTCCAAGTGCAATAAGCAATGTGATCAAGGAAGCAGAGAGAGAGATCATGGAAGTCAGAGAGATTGGAAGATGCTCAGCTTCTGGTTTGAAAATGAAAAGCAGGGCCATTAGCCACAGAATGAGGTGAGGAGCTGGAAAAGGTAAGAGAATGAGTTCTCCACTAGATCCTCTAGAAATAACACAGTTTTCCTGATACCTGGATTTAGTCTATAATTCCTGGTGTCTCAGATGGTAAAGAATTTGCCTGCAATGCGGGAGAGCCAGGTTAGTCCCTGGGTGGAAAAAAATCCACTAGAGAAGGGAATGGCTACCCACTCCAGTATTCTTGCCTGGAGAATCCCATAGATGGAGGAGCCTGATGGGCTATAGTTCCTGGGGTTGCAAAGAGTCGGACATGACTGAGCAACTAACACTTTCACTTTTTTCAGCTATGTTTGGACTTCTGATCTACAGAAGAGTAAGATAAGAAATCTGCATTGTATAAGTCACTAAGTTTGTGATAATTTGTTAATAGCAGTAATATGAAACGAACACACCTGGAAAATATCACAAATTGTCAGATGAGAGGAGGAGGCTTGAGGGTCTCCGCTGGGCAGGAGCCACCGAGAGAGCTGGTGATCGTTAGAGGAGGCCCCGGACAGACTGAAGGCCTCGACCAGAAATGCTGACAGCACCTGCCACGCTTCTTAGACAGCTGCGTGGCTCTCCCTCTGGGTCACGATCAGCTCCTCTGCAGCTCGGTTTGCAGAAGCTCCCCGTGGTAGGGGCTGAGCTCCCTCCTGTGACCCCGTTGCTCCGTGAGGAGGCAGCCTGTTGCAGCTGCCTGATTCCCAGAGGCCACTCACTGGTTTCCACCTTTGCCAGCTCCCGTGTCAGACCAGGAACTTTCCAACGAAGAGAATCACCATTACAGGCTGTGCAGCATGCATAATGACTACGGTCAAGGGCAGTTTTTAATGTCTTAGCCTTGGTTATCTCATCTGCAAAGTGAGGATAGGAACATACAACTCATGGAGATGTATGCAACATACACAACACGCTCTGAGGTACTGAGTCAGTTCCCCCTGAACGACAGCTATAATATTATGATTGTACATTTTAAACATGAGTCATGGACAAGCACTCCAAAGTGACCTCAGGTTTAACGTGCAGGCAGATATGTGGAAAGCACGTGATTCCTTGGTGTCAGACACTGTGATGCAAATTACAGTACGAGCTTTGCTCTATGATCCAGAACTGAACTTGGATTTTAATTCTTCTGCCACAGCTGGTGGCTTTGTCTTTCTTCTGTTTATGTTAATAATTAGGAAGTTAACATTTTAAAAATATTTGAGGGGAATTTTTGAAGTATTTGAAGTTTACGAGGGGATTTTGCAAAGAGAAAATAAGCCTAGGAAAATTTGGTAAGTGGGGAATCAAGAGAGAAAGGACACAGTGTTGTAGGCATTTGAACTGTTCTGGGAGGTGCTAGGGGCTTTCCAGGTGGCTCCAGGTGTAAACAATCCTCTTGCGTATGCAGGAGATGCAGGTTTGATCCCCGGGGTGAGAAGATCCTCTGGAGGACAAAATGACAACCCATTCCAGTTCCAGGATCCTTGCCTGGAAAACCCCTTGGACAGAGGAGTCTGTGGGGTCACAAGGAGTAGGACGCAACTGAGCAGGCACGAACATGCGCGGGAGACGCTAAATTCTAAAAGTTGGGATTCTGCCTACAGGAAATGTCCCTGTGCTCTCCAGTATTCCAGTTTCCCTAGGTGTCCCTGGTCGGAGGCCTGTGAGGCTGAGTTACCCTTTCTCCTTCCTGGTTCCCCACCCAGACTCCAGGCCAACTCAGCAGGAAGCCTGCCACTGGGTCCTAATGAGTGCCTGGTGCATTTCCTGTATCCTGCTGGATGTCTGAAGCCAAAATTCTTACCTCTGGAAGCTCCCCACCTAGGGATGAAAGGGTTACAGAAAAAGAGGAGTTCAAAAGCACCAAAAGAGATGTCACAAGGCAGAAATTATACTCTTAGCAACGTTTATTGGTTACTATTATAGGGATCAACATTTATTGGATATCCACTATGGCCCAGTCTTGTTACTCCAGGATCTATTTTTGGAATTTATTTTAAAATAGAAGTGTAGTTGATTTACAATGTTGTATTAGTTTCTGCTGTGCAGCAAGGTGATTCAGTTATATATATACATATTCTTTTTCATATTGTTTTCCATTATGGTTTATTATAGGATTTTGAATATAGTTATCTATGCTATACAGTAGGACCTTGTGGTTTATTTTATTTCTAGCAGTGCGTATCTGCTAATCCCAAACTCCTAATTTGTCCCTCCTCCACTCCCATTCACCCATTCCAGTGCATTTTAGCTTACTGACTGCTAAAATGTTGATGTCACTGTGCTTATTTAACTTACATGCAGAGTACATCGTGCAGAATGCCAGACTGGATGAGGCACAAGCTGAAATCAAGATTGCGGGGGAGAAATATCAATAACCTCAAATATGTATATGACACCATGCTTATGGCAGAGCGAAGAGGAATTAAAGAACCTCTTGATGAAGATGAAAGAGGAAAGTGAAAAAGTTGGCTTACAACTCAACATTCAAAAAATGAAGATCATGGCATCCGGTCCCATCAGTTCAGTTCAGTTCAGTTCAGTCGCTCAGTCGTGTCTGACTCTTTGCAACCCCATGGACTACAGCCTGCCAGGCTTCCCTGTCCATTACCAACTCCCGGAGCTTACTCATGTCCATCAGTCAGTGATGCCATCCAACCATCTCATCCTCTGTCATTCCCTTCTCATACCTTCAGTCTTTCCCAGCATCAGGGTCTTTTCCATGGAGTCAGTTCTTTGCATCAGGTGGCCAAAGTATTGGCATTTCAGCTTCAGGATCAGTCCTTCCAATGAATATTCAGGACTGATTTCCTTTGGATGGACTGGTTGGATCTCCTTGCAGTCCAAGGGACTCTCAAGAGTCTTCTCCAACACCAAAGTTCAAAAGCATCAATTCTTCAGTGCTCAGTTTTCTTTATAGTCCAACTCTCATATCCATACATGACTACTGGCAAGACCATAGCTTTGACTAGAAGGACCTTTGCTGGCAAAGTACCTCTGCTTTTTAATATGCTGTCTAGATTTGTCATAGCTTTTTTCCCAAGGGGCAAGCATCTTTTAATTTTATGGCTGCAGTCACCATCTGCAGTCACTTTGGAGCTCCCCCAAATAAAGTCTGTCATTGTTTCCACTGTTTCTGCATCTATTTGCGGTGAAGTGATGGGACCAGATGCCATGGATCTTCATTTTCTGAACGTTGAGTTTTAAGCCAACTTTTTCACTCTCCACTTTCACTTTCATCAAGAGGCTCTTTAGTTCCTCTTCACTTTCTGCCATAAGGGTGGTGTCATCTGCATATTTGAGGTTATTGATATTTCTCCCGGCAATTTTGATTCCAGCCTGTGCTTCATCCAGCCTAGCATGTCTCATGATGTATTCTGCATGTAACTTAAATAAGCATGGTGACAATATACAGCCTTGATGAACTCCTTTCTCGATTTTAAACTAGTCTGTTGTTCCATGTCCAGTTCTAACTGTTGCTTCCTGATGTGCATACAGATTTCTCAGGAGGCAGGTCAGGTGGTCTGGTATTCCCATCTCTTTCAGAATTTTCCACAGTTTGTTGTGATCCACACAGTCAAAGGCTTTGGTGTAGTCAATAAAACAGAAGTAGATATTTTTCTGAAACTCTCTTGCTTTTTTGATGATCCTACAGATGTTGGCAATTTGATGTTGGCAATGTTCCTCTGCCTTTTCTAAATCCAACTTGAACATCTGGAAGTTCATGGTTCAAGTACTGTTGAAGCTTGGCTTGGAGAATTTTGAGCATTACCTTGCTAACATGTGAGATGAATTGTGCAGTAGTTTGAACATTCTTTGGCATTGTCCTTCATTGGGACTGGAATGAAAACTGACCTCTTCTGATTCTGTGGCCACTGCTGAGTTTCCCAAATTTGCTGGCATATTGAGTGCAGCACTTTCACAGGTGCTAGGATCCGAAATAGCTCAACTGGAATTCCATCACCTCCACTAACTTTGTTGATAGTGATGCTTCCTAAGGCCCACTTGACTTCACATTTCAGAATGTCTGGCTCTAGGTGAGTGATCCCACCATTGTTATTATCTGGGTCATGAAGATCTTTTTTGTATAGTTCTTCTGTGTATTCTTGCCACCTCTTATTAATATCTTCTGCTTCTGTTAGGTCCATATCATTTCTGTCCTTTATTGTGTCCATCTTTGCATGAAATATTCCCTTGGTATCTCTAATTTTTCTTGAAGAGATCTCCAGTCTTTCCCATTCTATTATTTTCCTCTATTTCTTTACATTGATCACTGAGGAAGGCTTTCTTCTCTCTCCTTGCTATTCTTTGGAACTCTGCATTCAAATGGGTATATTTTTCCCTTTCTCCTTTGCCTTTCACTTCTCTTCTTTTCTCAGCTATTTGTAAGGCCTCCTCAGACAACCATTTTGCCTTTTTGCATTTATTTTTCCTGGAGGTGGTCTTGATTACTGCCTCCTATACAATGTCATGAACCTCTGTCCATAGTTCTTCAGGTACTCTATCAGATCTAATCCCTTGAATCTATTTCTCACTACCACTGTATAATCATAAGGGATTTGATTTAGGTCGTACCCGAATGATCTAGTGGTTTTCCCTACTTTCTTAAATTTAAGTCTGAATTTTGCAAAAAGGAGTTCATGATCTGAGCCACAGTCAGCTCCCAGTCTTGTTTTTCACTTCATGGCAAATAGATGAGGAAACCATGGAAACAATGACAGAATTTATTTTGAGGGGCTCCAAAATGACTGCAGATGGTGACTGCAGCCATAAAATTAAAAGATGCTTGCCCCTTGGAAGAAAAGCTATGACCGATCTAGACAGTGTATTAAAAAGCAGAGACATTACTTTGCCAACAAAGGTCATTCTAGTCAAAGCTATGGTTTTTCCAGTAGTCATGTATGGATGTGAGAGTTGGACTATAAAGAAAGGTGAGCGCCGAAGAATTGATGCTTTTGAACTTTGCTGTTGGAGAAGACTCTTCAGAGTCCCTTGGACAGCAAAGAGATAGATCCAACCAATCCATCCTAAAGGAAATCAGTCCTGAATATTCATTAGAATGACTGATGCTGAAGCTGAAATGCCAATATTTTGGCCACCAGATGCAAAGAACTGACTCCTTGGAAAAGACCCTGATACTGGTAAACAATGAAGGCAGGAGGAGAAGGGAACAACAGAAGATGAGATGGTTGGATGGCATCACTGATTCAATGGACATGAATAAGCTTTAGAAGCTGGTGATAGACAAGGAAGCCTGGTGTGCTGCAGTACATGGAGTTGCAAAGAGTCGGACACGACTGAGTGACTGAACTGATCTGAGACAGTGCATTAAAAAGCAGGCCCATTACTTTGCCAACAAAGGTCCATCTAGTCAAAGCTATGGTTTTTCCAGTAGTTATGTACAGATGTGAGAGTTGGACAATAAAAAAGGCTGAGTGCTGAAGAACTGATGCTTTCAAATGGGTACGTTGTGATGTTGGAGAAGACTCTTGAGAGTCCCTTGGACTCCAAGGAGATCACACCAATCAATTCTAAAGGAAATCAACCCTGAATATTCACTGGGAGGGCTGATACTGAAGCTCCAATACTTTGCCCACCTGATGCGAAGAGATGGCTCTTTAGAAAAGACCCTGATACTGAGAAAGATTGAAGGCAGGAGGAGAAGGGAACAACAGAGGATGAGGTGGTTGGATGGTGTTGGATGGCATCAACTACTCAATGGACATGAGTTTGAGGGGACTCTAGGAGATGGTGAAGGACAGGAAAGCCTGGCATGCTGCAGTCCATGAGATCTCAAAGAGCTGGGCGTGACTGAGCGACTGAATAAGAGCAACACTCCCATTCTCCTTGGTCACCATCAGTTTGTTTCCAAGTCTGTGATCTAATTCTGTTTTGCAAATAAGTCCATTTGTGTCATATTTTGGGTTCCGTATATAAATGACATCATGTGGCATTTGTCTTTCTGTGTCTGACTTAGTGTGATAATGTTTAGGCCCATCCTTGTTGCTGGAAATGGTGTTATTTCATTATTTTTATGACTAGTATATATACACACACACACACACACACATATAACATATACATATATACATAACATAAGTGTATATATATATCGCATATAGACCATATGTATACACACCATATTTTCTATATCCATTCATCTGTCAGTAGACACTTAGGTTGCTTCCATGTCTTGGCTGCTGTAGACAGTGCTGCTATCAACATTCCCCCACGAACTACTGAACTCCCATATTTGCTCTCTGCTCACATCCCCTTATGAGTAAGTGATGGAAGCAGGGTCTGGAACGTAGCTGTCTGGTTGCAGTCTGTGCTCACACCACATTCCAGCCAGTAGAGTTGAGTGAATAACACAGAACAGAATGTAAGCTCTTGGAATTCAAAGGGAGAGAAGAGATCAGAGAAGACTCCATGGAGCTCACGGTTTTAGCCAGCCTGGAAGGATGGCTAGAAATTTGAATAGACAGAGAGGAGGGTAATGAGGAAAGGCGTGAATAAGACATTCACCAGATTTAGCTGAGCATCCGCTCTGTTCTTGATGCTGGTCTAGGTAATTGAATAGGACTACAAACAACGCAGACCCATATCTTTGCCATTGTGAGTTTATATTCCAATGGGAGGAGAAAGACAAGAAAGTAAAAATCTTAACAAGCAAGTGAAATAACACAATGCAAGGTGATAATGTTAGTAGTTCAGTCATGTCTGACTCTTTCTGACCCCATCAACGGTAGCTTGCCAGGCTCCTCTGTCCATGGAATTCTCCAGGCAAGATTACTGGAGTGAGTAGCCATTTCCTTCTTCAAGAATCTTCCCTACCCAAGGATTGAACCCAGGTCTCCTGCACTGCAGGCAGATCCTTTACCATCTGAGCCACCAGGGAAGCCCAAGTGGAATAGAAAAAGGAAGGGCGGGGGTAGGGGGGCAAGGGTGTGTTTTCTGTGGTTTCTATAACAAATGATCACAAAATTGTCTCCTAAAACAACATACTTCTGGGTTCTCTTAGAACTTTAGAGGTCAAGGTCAGAAGTGAGATATCAGTCAACTGTCACTGGGCTGTAAAGTCAAGGTGTCAGGAAGGCTGGCTTCTTTCCGAAAGGATAATCTGTTTCTTTGGTTTTTTCTGCTTCCAGGGGATTGTGGCCCCTTCCTCCATCTTCCAGGCACATGACCCCCATCCCTGCTTCTACCATCATTTTGCCTCCTTCTGACTTCCTGCGTGCAGGTATGCTGAGTCACTGCAGTCGTGTCTGCTCTGCAACACTATGGACTGTATGTAGCCCGACAGACTCCTCTGCCCATGGGATTCTCCAGGAAGAATACTGGAGTGAGTGGCTGAAGATCTTCCCGACCCAGGGATCGAACCCTTGTCTTTTAAGTCTATTGCATTGGCAGGTGGGCTCTTTACCACTAGCACCACCTGGGAAGCCCTTGACTTCCTGCCTCCCTCACTTTAAGGACTCCTGTCATTGTATCAGCCCTACACAGATAGTCCACTGAAAACTAGAAACCCTTCACTTAATCACGTCTGCAAAGCCCCTTTTGCCATATAGGCTAACATTACAGCTTCCAGAAATTAGGACATGAACATGCCGAGGGGCTATTTTTCAGCATCGGAGTAAGGGGAATGAAGCATGAAGGTGGGGTAGAGTTGTTCCGAGCGGGTTATTAGGATGAAATCCTTAGAAACAGAGCCTGAGGCAGGAATCTGGGTACACACAATGCCTTTCAGGAGGCTCCTGTAAAGGCAGGGAGTGAGCAGGACAGGGAGGAGAGCGCCAAGAGAGGATGTGGTCACAGGACCCTTGTGTCTTGACCCTTGGGGAGTGGCCTCAATAGCACGCACTGGCTGCAGACCACGCACCTGTCCTCTCTGGAGGCAAGGGGCCCGCCCCTGCTTTTTTAAAACTTTTTATTCTGTGACTATTTTAAATGTACAGAAAATTTGCAACTCCCACGTATCCTTTAGTTAGTCATCAATGTAAAACTTTTCCTACATTTTAATGTTCTTTCTTTCCTCCTTCGTCTGTCTACCCCCTGACACACACTCATGCACACACGTGCACACACACGTTTTATTTTTTCCAAACCATTTGGAAGTAGTTGCTGCATATGCTGTCCTCAGTGTTGCTCCTGAGAATAACAATATTCTCTCACATAAGCACAGAGCAGTTATCAGATCCCAGAAACAGCATTATACCACCCTTTTTACGGTCTACATTCCATTTATATAGTGGAATCTACAGTTCATGTCAGTTATCCCAATAATGTCACTTACAGCGTTTCTATCCCTCCAGCCCAGGGTATATTACTGCATGTAATCATCTCATTGGTGTCTTCTAATATAGTAAAATTCCTCAGTCTCTTTTTGTCTGTTGTGATATCAATGTTTTTAAAGAATAGTATGAGTATGAAGTCGCTCAGTAGTGTTCAGCTCTTTGCGGCCCCATGGACTGTAGCCTACCAGGCTCCTCCGTCCATGGGATTTTCCAGGCAAGAGTAGTTACCATTCTCTTCTCCAGGGGCTCTTCCCAATCCAGAGATTGAACCCAGGTCTCTTGCATTCCAGGCAGACGCTTTACCGTCTGAGCCACCAGGGAAGCCCTTTTACAGGATATGGTCTAGGTATTTTTGCAGAAAGGTTTTCGATGAGAATTTGCCTATGTATTTCTCAAGCTTAGGTTCAGATTAGGCATCTCCTGCTGAGTTTCCGAGGTCACGTGTTCCTCCTGCTGTCCCATGGGGGCACAGACTGCCTGGCAGTTGGTCCTGCATCCGCGGGGTTAATGTTGTGGGCCCGGTCACATTGTGTAGCATCTCCACCGAGCGATTATTATTTTTTCTCTTGTAACTAACTAGCAATCTGTGAGATGTGTATAAGAGACATGGCATCTCCTGCTGAGTTTCCGAGGTCACGTGTTCCTCCTGCTGTCCCATGGGGGCACAGACTGCCTGGCAGTTGGTCCTGCATCCGCGGGGTTAATGTTGTGGGCCCGGTCACATTGTGTAGCATCTCCACCGAGCGATTATTATTTTTTCTCTTGTAACTAACTAGCAATCTGTGGAGAGTCACTTTGTAACCAGGCAAATATTTTCAGTTCAGTTCAGTTCAGTCGCTCAGTCGTGTCCGACTCTTAGCGACCCCATGAATCGTAGCACGCCAGGCCTCCCTGTCCATCACCAACTCCTGGAGTTCACTCAGACTCACGTCTGTTGAGTCAGTTATGCCATCCAGCCATCTCATCTTCTGTCGTCCCCTTCTCCTCCTGTCCCCAATCCCTCCCAGCATCAAAGTCTTTTCCAAGGAGTTAACTCTTCGCATGAGGTGGCCAAAGTACTGGAGTTTCAGCTTTAGCATCATTACTTCCAAGGAAATCCGAGGGCTGATCTCTTTCAAAATGGACTGGTTGGATCTCCTTGCAGTCCAAGGGGCTCTCAGGAGTCTTCTCCAACACCACAGTTCAAAAGCATCAATTCTTCAGCGCTCAGCCTTCTTAGGTCTCATGAAACTTAATTCTAGATTTAGAATCTCTTGAAATATACTATGGTGTTTGCAAAATGATGATTTTTTCCAACTTCACTCCTCCTTCTGTATCGATCTGTTGACATTCAGCTTACACTGTAAGAAAGCACTCTTTTCTCCCTTGTTTATTAATTGATTTGTTTATTATCTATTTGACATCAGCATGAACTCATGGATCCCTACTTTCCATGAATTATGAGCCTTTAGTGTCCTTAGTTCTTGTGATCCTCAAAGTGCCCCAGATTTTGACATTTGAGGATCATAATAAATGAGAGCAAAGTGTGATTCCTGTGTCTACCTCTATTATTATTTTGAGCACATCCTTACTTTCTGTCCTCACCAAATGTCCCAATCTATTTGAACCTTCCCTACCTTTGAAGTTTCTCCCTCTACATGCATAACTTAGAGTTCAGCAACAGATTTAAGGGGATCTTATATAGATTTTGGGTGCTTTTTTCCCTGACATTTTTTTAAAAGCAGATACATGTATGTTTTATTTTCCTTTATGACTTACACCAGAAGTAGCATACTGTATCTACTTATGTGACCTTAGTTTTTCTTTTTTCTTTTACTTAGGGCTTCCCTGGTGGCTCAGATGGTAAAGAATCTGCCTGCAATGCAGGAGATCCAGGTTCAGTCCCTGAGTCGGGAAGATCCCCTGGAGGAGGGCATGCAAACCATTCCAGTTTTCTTGCCTGGAGAATTCCATGGACAGAGGAGTCTCAGAGGCTACAGTCATTGGGTCACAAGGAGTTGGACACAACTGAGAGACTAAGACACTTTAAAACCCGTCTGAGACTCTCCATGTCTCCTTGCCTTGGCCATCCCACTCTGAATTTAGCTGCCCAGCATCTGTGGTCCGGACCCCATCTTCTGAAGCCTGTCTTTTAGCTCCAGTCTCTACACACTGCTTAGCTTTTGAGGTTTCCTGTTTAGATCCGGGTCTTCTGTACAGAGCAAACACTTCTATAGCACTTTTAGGCCATCTTGCACTTACTAACGCATTTCAATCTTCTAATAAGCTCCTGGGGCAAACATGGCTCTTGCCTTCATTTTACCCATGAAGAAACTGAGGCACAGAGAGCTTGGTAATTTGCCTACAATCTCACATTCTAAAAATTGACAGAGCTGGCATCCAAACCCAGGCAGTTTTCCTCCAGAATTCATCCTCTCAATCCTCTTTATACCGGCTCTCAGCCCTATAGGCAGAGTACTAAGCCCTGAGCTTTGAAGTGAAATGGACCTGCTTTAAAATTTTAGTTTTGTTATTTAGCGTTATGTGACCTTGGAAAATTATCTTAGGCTCGCTGAGCAAGCTTTTAGTTCCACATTCATAAATCAGGGAAGATAATAGCTTCTAACTTACAGTATTGTCGAGAGATTTAGCTTATATATTTTGCAGTGATTTATAGAGCCGTATATATGTTTTTAATTACACCATTAGGCAATGATCTATATCTATATCCATCATTAGTGAAATGCTTGGCAACAGTGTGCTCCTATTAAAATGTACCTATTATTATTTCAGAGTCACAGACTAGATCTGACTTTTACTTAGGGGTTCTCTAATGACTACCCTCCACCTCTAAACACACACAGAGGCCCCAGTTTAGGCATCGCTACACTTCATGCCAACAGCTCTGTCATTGTCTGCTCAGTGGATGCATTAATGAAGAGACGGATGAGTGAGCTCATGAAGGCCATACAGTCAGGCTGCAGGAGCTTTTTCAAGGCTGATATCCTCAGCCATCCAGCCAGGGATCAGCAGACGGGTGAACCCCATCAGCTCTCAGAGCCGAGCCCGTCTGGAGAGTGAGACCTCTGCTGTTGACAATGCACTCATTGTCTTTCAGGCTACAAGGACTCACCCAAGCCCCTGTTTACTCTGTGGGGCTGGATGTCCTCCAGGCAGCGATCACACAGACGTCTCGGCCGGTGCCGGGGTTTGTTTGCTTCCCGTGGGACACAGTCGCTGGGCTCTCATCTGTCAGCTTCAGTGCTAGACGGTCTTCAAAGTCTCGAGGGAAATCCTAGCTCTGTTTTTCTGTCAAGGGCTTTCTGGGTCCCTGCCATGGACTTGAAGGCTGTTTCTCAAGTATTCCTGTAACTGCTTCTTGCTTTTCATGGCACATAAAGCCACTAGATCCTTCCCTGGGTGGCTCAGTAGTAAACAATCTGCCTGCAATGCAGGACACCCAGGTTCAATCCCTGGGTCAGGAAGAGCCTCTGGAGAAGTGAATGGCAACCCACCCCAGTATTCTTGCCTGGAGAATCCCATGGACGGAGGAGCCTGGTGGGTTACAGTCCATAGCATCACAAAGAGTTGGACAGGACTGAGCGACTGACACTTTCACTCAGGAGTTCACATGGCTGGGTTAGAACACTATTCTGCTGCCCCGGCTATGTGAATCTGGGTGAGTCACTCACGTGCTCTGTGTCTCTGCCAATTGTGGATCCAGAAGGTTCTGGGGAAGAATTCTTAGACACAGAGAGGGCTGTTCACCATGTCCCCAGCCTCCAGCAAGAGGGTGTCCACTTTCTGACAAGAGCCATCATCATCATCATTATTGCTCTTATCATTTAGAGTAGCAAGCAGTGAACTTCCATGGCGGTCCAGTGGTTAAGAATCCGCCTTCCAATGCAGGGGGCAAGTGCTCCATCCCTGGCTGAGGAGCTAAGATCCCAGATGCTGCAGGGAAGCAAAGCCCAAGCGCCACAGCTAGAGCAAGCCTGAGCCCTACAAGGAAGACCCGGTACAACCAAAGTAAAACAGAAGTTCACGGACAGCCCAGCCCCCCTCTAAATACTTCCGAGCACTTTTACTAGGAACAAGGATTTCTCTGTCAGAGTAAGTAAACTTTTTTGTTTTTAACTTTTTATTTTGTATTGGGATATACTGATTAACAATTTGTGATAGTTTCAGGTGAACAGGGAAGGGACTCAGCCACACATATAAACGTATCCATTCTCCCCCAACCCTGCACCCCTCCAGGCTGCCACATAACACTGAACACAGTTCCATTGTTATACAGCAGGTCCTTGTTGTTTATTCATTTTTAATATAGCAGTGTGTACATGTCCATCCCAAACTCCCTAACTATCCCTTCCCACTCACACTGCTACAATACTACAAATTATAGTCCATATTCAGATTTCATCAGTTGCCCTGATAACGTCCATAGGACTAGTGCCCACCCCCCACACTGTGAGGCATCAGTCCAGGATTATGCGTGGCCCTTAGCTGTCACTTCTTTCGCCTTCTTTAACCTGGAGATCACACAGAGGCGATCACCAATCCCCTCGCTGGTTTCGCTACAGCCCTGCTTCCCTGCTCTCAGTCACAGAGAAAGAGCTGAGCGGACTCAGCCGTCCTGTGCACACCTTCTTTGGTAGTGCAGTGGGGCAGCTATTAACACAGTGCTGGATTAACGCCAGTGCCCAAGAGGTGTCTGAATGGTCAGGGCAGGCTAGGGCATCAGACACCAGAACTAGAGCTAAGAAAAGTGAATTGTGGATTGGCTGTACCCGTTTGAGAATAAACCCATGTCTTAGCAGCTCATTTCTTTTGACTTGGCAAAAGATAGAGACCGCCACTGGGAGCAGCAGCCATGCCAAAGTCAAGTTTTAAAAATCTTTCTCTCTCCTTCAACTTCTCCTCCCACCTCCCTCCCTTCCTTTTGAAAAAAAAAAAAAAAAGATCTGAGCTCAAAACTCATAAATATTTTAACTGAACAGTAAAACCCAGTGACTCTCTGAAAATGAGAAGCCCATAGTTAGGATGGTCCCACCAGTCAGGGCCTGTTTTCACCAACTGCAGAACCCAGGCCATCTTATTTTGGGTAGCTGGCATCAAACATATTAAAATACATATACAAATCATGCAAGTTTTAAAAAGTGTATTGAAATATTTCTTCCATCCTCCAGCTCCTCTTCTTGTTTAAAGAACTGAGGTAACATTGCTTTCTAACATTATGTAAGTTTCATGTGTATAACACTACTGCATGCTCACCACCAAAAGTTTATTTTCCACCTCTCAGCATACACTTGACCCTCTTTAATCATTTCCCTACGCCACCCACCCCCCGCCCCCAACCTTTCTGATAACCACTAACTTGTTATCTGTATCTTTGTGTTTGTTTTTTGTCATTTATTTATTTTTATATTCCACATATGAGTGAAATCATGGGATGTCTGTCTTCTCCGCCTGACTTATTTCACCTAGCATAATTCCCTCCATCCATACTGTTGCAGACAGCAAGATTCCATCTGTTTTGTGACTAACAGTCCCTTGTATGTATGTGTATCACTGCCCCGCATCTTCTTTATCCACTCATTTGTAATAAGCACTGGGAGTGTTTCCATTGCAAATAATGTTATGATGAACATAAGGGTGCATATACTTTTTGAAGTAGTGTTTTTGTATTCTTTGGATAAATACCCAGAGGTGGGTATTAAGCTGGGTCATGTGGTAGTTCTACTTGGTTTTTTGAATAATCTTCATCCTATTTTCCATAATGGCTACACCAATTTACAATCTTACCAGCACTGCACAAGGATTCCCTTTCCTCCAATCTTCTCCAATATTCATCTGTTTTATTGTTAATGGTATTTTAATGGAAATGAGATGATAGCTCATTGTGGTTTTCATTTGCATTTCCTTCATAATTAGTGGTACTGAACAGCTTTTCATGTGCTTGTTGCCCATCTACATGTCTTCTTTGGAAAAAACGTCTATTTAGATTCTCTGTCCATTTTTAAATCTTGTTGTTTGTTTTCTTATCATAATTTAGGTGTCTGAGTCCTTTACATATTTTGGATATTAATCTTTTATGAAATATATAGCTTGCAAGTAACTTCTTTTATTTAGTAGTTTGCTTTTCATTTGTTGATGTTTTCCTTTGCAGTTCAGAGGCTTTTCAGTTTGATGTGGCCCTACTTGTTTATTTTTGCTTTTGTTTCCCTTGCTGGAGGACACACCCAGAAAGATAATGCCAAGGTCAGTGTCTTCGTATGAATTATCCCCTTTATCATTATATAGTGTCCACCTCTGTCTCTCGTCCCTTTTTGTGGTTTGAGTTCTCTTTGTCTTATGTGAGTGTGGCTACACGCTTTCTTTTGGCTCCCATTTGCTTGCAGTATCATCTTCCGTCCCTTCACTTTGAGTCTGTTTATCTTTAGAGCTGAGGTGAGTCTCCTGAAGGTTGCCTGTAGCTGGGTCTTGTTTTTTAATCTATTCAGCCATTCTGTCTTTTGATTAATGAATTTAGTCCATTTATATTTAGGGCTGCTGCTGCTGCTGCTGCTGCTGCTGCTGCTAAGTCACTTCAGTCGGGTCCGACTCTGTATGACCCCATAGACAGCAACCCCAGGCTCCCCCATCCCTGGGATTCTCCAGGCAAGAACACTGGAGTGGGTTGCCATTGACTTCTCCAATGCATGAAAGTAAAAAATGAAAGTGAAGTCGCTCAGTCCTGTCTGACTCTTAGTGACCCCATGGACTGCAGCCTACCAGGCTCCTCTGTCCATGGATTTTCCAGGCAAGAGTACTGGAGTGGGGTGCCATTGCCTTCTCGGTATATTTAAGGCAATTATTGATAAATGAGAACTGAGTATGGCCATTTTAGCTTCTGCTTTTTGGTTGCTCCGTATCGTCATTGTTTCTTTTTCCTGAGTTTCTGTTTGCCATTTTTGTTTGGCATTTTCTATGATGTTTCTCTCAGTTTCCCCATTTTTATGTTTCAGGTCTCTGCTCTGCCTTTATCTTTTGTGGTTACTGTGAGGTTTGCATAAAATGTCTCATGGATAAAATAGCCCTTTTCTTCTGGGAGAATCTTATTTTCATTTGTCTATAGGGGCTCTGTCCTTTTCCTCCTTTTTATGCTTTTGTTGTCTTACCTTATCCCTTTTAATGTTGTGTTGTGAGTTTGTTAGCAAATCGAAGTAGCTGTAGCTTTTTTTTTTAAACTGCCTTTCCCCTTTCAACCTTTAAGCTATAATTAAGTGCTTAATAACTTATTCTAATATAGAGTTGCAATTTTCTGATTCTATCTGCCACCTTACTCAAAGTTTTGTGTACCTTTGCCTTTTTGTTTCAACTGAAAGAGCTCTTTTCAACATCTATTATAAGGCAGGTCTAGTGGTGATGAACACTCTCAACTTTTATTTGTTTGGAAAGAGCTTTTATTTCTCCTTCATATATGAATAATAACTTTGCTGGATAGAGCATTCTTGGCTGACACTGTTTATCTTTCAATATTTTGAGTACATCATTCTGTTCTCTCCTGCCTGTAGAGTTGCTGCTGAAAAATCTGCTGATAGCCTAATGGGGATTCTGTATACATTGCCATGTTTTTTTCCCCTTGGCTGTCTTTAACATTTTTCTTTGTCGACTTTAGACAGTTTTAATATAATGTGTCTTGCGTGTGTGCATGCTGCTGCTGCTGCTAAGTCACTTCAGTCATGTCTGACTCTGTGTGACCCCATAGATGGCAGCCCACCAGGCTCCCCCATCCCTGGGATTCTCCAGGCAAGAACACTGGAGTGGGTTGTCATTGCCTTCTCCAATGTATGAAAGTGAAAATTGAAAGTAAAGTCTCTCAGTTGTGTCTGACTCTTAGCGACCCCATGGACTGCAGCCTACCAGGCTCCTCCATCCATAGGATCTTCCAGGCAAGAGTACTGGAATGGGGTGCCATTGCCTTCTCTGGTGCGTGCGTGCTAAGTCACTTCAACTGTGTCTGATTCTTTGTGACCCTATGGAATATAGATCCCCCAGGCTCTTCTGTCCATGGAATTCTCCAGGCAAGGAAACTGGAGTAGGTAGCCATGCCCTCCTCCAGGGGATCTTCCCAACTTAGGGATCGAAACTGCATCTCTTATGTATCCTTCATTGGTGAGTGAGTTCTTTATCACTAGAGCCACCTGGGAAGCTTGCAATACATCTTACATGGTGGTAATTCAATGTTCTCTTTACTTCATGGACTTGTATAAGGTTGAGGGCCTAGAGGAGGTATCCCATGTTGAAGGTCAGGAAGGGCAGCAGTGGTGAGGAGATACCCTTCGTCCAAGGTAAGGAGCAGTGGCTGTGCTTTGCTGGAGCAGCCATGAAGTGATACCCCATGCCCAAGGTAAGAGAAACCCAAGTAAGATGGTGGGTGCTGCAAGAGGGCATCAGAGGGCAGGCACACTGAAACCATACTCACAGAAAACTAGTCAATCTAATCACATTAGGACCACAGCTTTGTCTAACTCAATGAAACTAAGCCATGCCCACAGGGCAACCCAAGACGGGTCATGGTGAAGAGGTCTGACAGAATGTGGTCCTCTGGAGAAGGGAATGGCACTTCAGTATTCTTGCCCTGAGAACCCCATGAACAGTATGAAAAGGCAAAATGATAGGATACTGAAAGAGGAACTTCCCAGTAGGTGCCCAATATGCTACTGGAGATCAGTGGAGAAATAACTCCAGAAAGAATGAAGGGATGGAGCCAAAGCAAAAACAGTATCTGGTTGTGGATGTGACTGGTGCTAGAAGCAAGGTCTGATGCTGTAAAGAGCAATATTGCATAGGAACCTGGAATGTCAGGTCCATGAATCAAGGCAAATTGGAAGTGGTCAAACAGGAGATGGCAAGAGTGAACATCGACATTCTAGGAATAGCGGACTAAAATGGACTGGAATGGGTGCATTTAACTCAGATGACATTATATCTACTACTGTGGACAAGAATCCCTCAGAAGAAATGGAGTAGCCATCATAGTCAACAAAAGAGTCCAAAGTGCAGTACTTGGATGCAACCTCAAAAACAACAGAATGATCTCTGTTC